>JAXGGA010005551.1:0-77266 GCA_038373865.1 Uloborus plumipes
TAGCGCGCTACTTCCGACCTCTGGACTTGACCATCTGAACTGAAATATTGTTTGATTTGTGCAATACACCACCAGCTCGTTCATTCCATCCATAGACTGCAGATTCGTGCTTATTATGCACTCATCAGCATGGAATAGGAATTAAACGAGAGCTGGAGGCGAAAATCCTCTTATAGAACAAAGAGAGACAACAAGAACTGGTAACTAATGTGAAATTAGAACACCAGCGAGCGACCGCACTTGGTGATGTGTAACTCGAAAATTTTGTGGCAAAGCTCCGGTATGAAGCAACGTACCAAGTGCGGTCGCTCGCTGGTGTTTTAATTTCACATTAGTTACCAGTTCTTGTTGTCTCTCTTTGCTCTTTTCTGTGGATTTTTGCCTCCAGCTCGTTTAGTTCCTATTCCATGCTGATGAGTGCATAATGAGTACGAAACCGCAGTTCATGGATTGAATGAACGAGCTGGTGGTGTATTGCATGTTTCTTGCCTTAGCCCTGGCTTGGAGGCGGTTACTTATTGCTTTATATTGTTTGATTGTTTTGGCTCGACTGGACGCCAAAAAATTTACAATGTGACCCCAGTTGAGAAAAAAAAATCTGGTATGGACCCCCCACCTCTTCCTTTTACGTGTAAATTTCTTAGCAGTTGCCTTAAGTGTTAAAAAAGTGCTTGAAGTGAGCAAGGTAACAATTCAAATATTTACTCCCCTAATCTGCCACGAAACTATGCAAAAAATATTTTACAATGGTTAATTTTCTAAATATTGCCGATTTTAATATCATTCAGAGAATTTTCGCAAAATATCGCCAATAACGCCAAGTTAAACCCAAATTCAAAAAATAATTTGTGTCGCTAAATTTGTCGCCAAGTTGGCGTCAAACACTTGGCGACATTTCGCCAAGTGGTAGCGCCAATTCATATCACTTGAGTCTGCATTGAAATTAACAGTGATTTTCCCCAAAAAGAGTGTAAAACACCCCTTTGGGCACATTCGAATGAAACCACAAGGGGAGGTGCACACTTCACTTCACACCTCCAGGGTCCCCCGTACCTACCACAGCTTCGTGGTTTAACCGGGATTGGGCCCTGAAGGGCGCTCTGTTCTTAATTTTGAACCAGAACCTAGGGTCGAGCAAACCCTAGGCCCAGCACCCCCAGAGGTATCGTTTCACTTGGAGGACTTTGTGACCACGACATTTTTAACGCCTCCCAGCCACCATTAATCAAGGCGGTGGATCTTTGATCGGCTGGGATCGAACCCGGGTCCCTCCGGACACGAGTCCGATGCCTTACCGATCGGGCCACCACGGCCCAAGGGGAGGTGCACAACTAGACTATCCTCAGAGCCTACATACCAAACTAGAAGCTTCTACGGCATATAGTTTTTGAGTTATGCGACATACATACATACATACATACATACATACGCACATACATGCGTACATACAGACGTCAGGAGAAAACTCGTCGTAATCAGCTCGGGGGTGGTTGAAAAGGATTTTTCGGCTGTTTATATGTTGGTAGCAGAGACGTGCCGTTTGGGTAGGCAAAATAGGCAGTGCCTACCCATGAAGAAAACATACCAATTTTTTAATTTCATTAAATGTCATGTAATGCGCTGATTTGGAAATATAAAGGCATTAAACAGCGAATAGAGCAGAAAAAACCCCAGAAACGTTCATTTTTCTTCCTTAAAAAGCACCGACTACCACTGCTTTTCAACCACTGTATCTATACTATGTATAGTATGAAGAAGCGCACCGCACGTGCCGCAGACTTTTCCCCCCTAATGTTCGAAAAGCGGCAACGAAAGGCTGTCCGAAAAGTGCCTTTGCGGTTTCTTATGTTCTCCGCCGAAACTTGACTGCGTCATGCGCAGAACCATGCCTGTGGTTGGTTGATTGGTTATTTTGGGTTTATTGGCACAAGAGCCTTTATAGGCTATACTGCGCCAAACGATGATAACCCATAAAGCATATAAAAATTTAAAACCATTTTTAAAACAGACACTTAAATGACGTTTAAAAACCAAACTAAGCAAGAGAAAGAACGGACTAACAATTTTTGGTAAAATCAGACACACATAACAAAACAAAGACAAAATAAGACAAAAATAAAACCGCTAAATTAAGGACATAAAACCGATTTCATTAAAAAAGGGAAACAAATTAGGATGAGGTATATCCCCAAGTAGTTCCGTCAAAGATGGATAAAATTTATTAAAATATTTAAAACGAATTTGATTAAAATTTGGGCAGTTGCTTAGAATATGCAACACTGTCTGATTAATTTTACATGAATTACAGGTTGGAGCTGGTTCATTGCATAAAAGATATTTGTGCGTGAACCTGGTGTGACCAATACGAAGTCGAGCTATTAAAACTTGTTCTCTCCTGTTGTTGTTCTGTGTTTTAAAACTTTTTATCGAGGGCTGGATGGAGTATAGTTTATTTTGTCTTTCTCTACTCCAGTCTTGCTGCCAGTGGGTGGTCAGGTAGTCAAATATAGCTTTTTTTATATCCTCGAAAGGAACACTGTCCTCAACCTGGATGCTTGCTGCTTTGGCTGCAGCATCAGCTGCCTCATTTCCTGCAATCCCAGCATGACCAGGGACATGCCTGTGGAGTCTGTCGTTTCTACAGTCTAGGCGTCTTGACACCGTCTTTTGAACAGTACTGTTGAATGCTTGCAGTTTGCTATCTCTATTGTCGTGTTTCTTTTTTATCAAATATTGTAATTTTCAAATGTTTTGTGTTTTTTTTATATCCCGCTTTTTCGTAGGATTAAGTTGAAACTGTATCCTATATGGATATGAGATTTATGAATTATAAACATATAACGCGCAGTCGAATATTCTTGCATATATGTATATAATTTGTATAGTAAGTAAACATCTTTCATATTCATATAAATTTAATTGCTTTTTGTATTTTATGCTTTTTTAAAGATATATATTACTCTACAAATCTTCGCATCTGCCTACCCTTGGCATTCATTGACGGCACGTGCCTGGTTGGTAGGTACATATGCATATGCTGACAGGTCGAAAAAACTACTGAATATTCATTGCGGGGGTGAGCAAAATCAAAATTTAGACCCAAAATTGAGGTTTTTTTTTTTTTTTTCTTTTTTCGCGATCACACTACTTCCTTTACTTCGTAAAAGGAAGTAAAAAGGTTGGAGACTTCGATACAGGGCATAATAAAAAAAATCAAGCATTGAAGTAATTTCTTGCTTTGAAAAGTAAGAGCAAGATGTGGTTTAGGAACAATTTCAATCAATTTTTAATTTACGAAAAGTACTAAGAGTTAAGTACTAACAACGTTTAGTAATTCGGATTCCTTTTTGAATGTGTCTGAACAAGGTGTCAGCGATTTGAATCAGTGATTTAAATCAAGAGTTAAATCGAATTGTTTTTAAATGAAACCATTGATTTGAATCATTTTTTAATTTAAACCCTTGAAATCTTGTAAAAAATTTTAAATCTCATTAGTTCTGCCTTTTACTTTAGTCAATATAACCTTTCATCCTTATACTGAGTTCATAACGAGGGAGATAGTTTTTCCTCACTTAACCATTTTTAGCAATTCACATTCTTTTTTCTAACACAACATCAAAATTAGAATTTTTAATCTATGAACATTTTTAAATTACTGTCACAGTCAGCAACGCGCCTCTCCAAAAGTGGGGAAGAGGGGGTGAGGGAGAGGAGCGAACGGCGCGCATAGGAGGGGGGCAGTGGACCCCTGGAAGTGCTGGAGAGAGGTACTCGGTCCCGTAGACACGGGAGGTTGCTGTTTGCTTCTCGCGGAGTGCGAGATGGGTTGTGCTGGCTCTGCCAGGCTTAAACTTCATTCTCAATCTTCTGTATCATTAATCAACTCATCATCATCCGTGTAAATGAAGACTGTAAATAAAAACCTTGCTGTCTACAATCACGCCCAATCGTGTCCTCAATCACACGACTTCAGCATCATTAAACGGCCCCCGCTCGGCCAGCCCTGACAATTAACCTTTTTTTTAAATTTTTTTTTATTTATTTATTTATTTTCATAGCCACTGTACTACTGTTTCAAATAAAAACAATGGTTAAATTTTCAGGTACTGTACTAAAAGATGGGTGTGCAACTCCTAAAAATTAAGCCTGTTGAGATAGTGTGTTCATATTTGTGCAAATTGGATGGAGAAAACTTAAAATTAATAGTTTCAGCCATGAACTCTTGTTGAAAACAATATTAAAGAAATAAAGCATGTACAGTCATAGAAAAAAAACGAAACACTCTGAATTATTCGGATGCTAATACTTGCTAAGAACAAAAGAAAGATGTCTTACATTATGGTTGCTAGGAGACATTAGTAACCAGGGTCGGACTGGCCATGTGGGCATTTGGGCAAAAGCCCGGTGCGCCGCTCTAATAAGCGCCGGTCGACAGCCGTCGTTTTTTTTTTTTTTTTTTTTTTTTTTTTTTTTTTTTTTTTTTTACGGCAAACTTTTTTATTGTATTAATTTTTGTTCATTGAACAATATATTTATGTATATATATATTTTTCTATGTATATTTTTTTTTTGTCACGGTGTTCTCAGAATTACATCGAACATTATTCACACAGTCAGTAGGCAGAAGCAGAAAACTCGAAAACAGTTTTTCTTTCTTTCTTAACACCAGGCGCGGTGGATTCAAGGTGGGGTTGCGACAATTGCCCTCCCCTGAACTGGGCCGCTTTCAAAGCTTCAAGAGCGAGCCTTCGGCGTCCCCCTTCTCACCGAGCAAAGGCGCCCGTGTTCTCCGTACTTAAAACGTCAATACTGTTTCAAGATTCGGCACCCCATTCTCACCGACCGAAGGCGCCCAGGTCATCTCCGTACTCAAAACGCCAGTACGGCTTCAAGCTTCGGCGCCCCCTTCTCACCGACTGAAGGCGCTTCGTACTTAAAACGCCAATACTGTTTCAAGCTTCGACGCCCCATTCTGACCGACAGAAGGCGCTTTTCGTACTTAAAACGCCATTACTGCTTCAAGCTTCGACGCCTCCTTCTCACCGACCGAAGGGGCTTTCCGCACTTAAAACACTAATACTGCTTCAAGCTTCGGCGCCCCATTCTCACCGACCGAAGGCTCTTCGTACTTAAAACGCTAATACTGCTTCAAGCTTCGGCGCCCCTTCTCACCGACCGAAGGCGCTTTCCGCACTTGAAACATCAATACTGCTTCAAGCTTCGGCGCCCCATTCTCACCGACCGAAGGCTCTTCGTACTTAAAACGCCAATACTGCTTCAAGCTTCGGCGCCCCATTCTCACCGACCGAAGGCTCTTCGTACTTAAAACGCCAATACTGCTTCAAGCTTCGGCGCCCCATTCTCACCGACCGAAGGCTCTTCGTACTTAAAACGCCAATACCGCTTCATGCTTAAGCGCCCCTGGTGGTTGCTTCCAAAGCTGCAGGGGGCGCCGAATTTGCCCCCTTCTCACCGACCAAAGGCGCCTAGGCGCTCCATATAAGATGCGCTGTCCATACTTAAAACGCCAATACTGCTTCAAACTAGTAACTACATAGACCCTTAACACTCAAACACTCAGAAAAATTTTACTAAAAAAATAAGTTGGTTAAAGAACATTTACAAGCACAGTCAAAAATCTGACACGTCACTCAATCCCGCCACGCCCCCCCCCCCCTCTCCCCGCCAACAGCAGAAAAAAAGCTGTTGCTTTAACCTAATCTGATTAAGCAGAAAATATTTCTCGCTCTTTTATCTCTTTTATTAAATATTTTTTTATTTTCTTTTAAACTTTTGTTTTTCATTTAAACGCCCCTTGAATGGAAAACAATTCTAAAAATAATAGCTATTTTATGTGAACTTACGATGTTTCTTGTTTTATTTATTCATTTAATGCAGTGGGATGGGGTGCTATAAACACCACTGTAAAACTACATTGGTTTATTTATTTTGTTTCCTTCACCAGTGCATTTTTATTTCATTTTGTTTTTACTAAACGGATAAATAGCTGACTGCTTAAATCTTAGGAAAATGTGAATAACAAACCAAAAAGGATTTTTTTCACTTTCTTAATTCATTTGAATTGCCCCCCCCCCCCCCCGCCCCTCCCCAACAAAGATAATTGCTCCACTGAACGATCCTCCACCAAACGTTGCTAAAAAAATCCTTGGAGAACGCTGAAATGAGAATGAAACTGCCCCCCCCCCCCCGAGAGAAATCCTGGATCCGCGCCTGCTTCTCACTCAGTTGAAGATCGGACGATTGGAAACGAAAACAATATATCCCCCTCGGGTAAAAGCTCCCTGCTGATACGTTTATCCTTCGGACACACCGCCCAGAACGTGGTAGCGCCTCTGGTTCCAATCTCGCCGACACGGCGTCATCAATTGTATCAATTGTACATAGCACACAGACGACTTTTATTAGTGTAACAGGTGCAAATTTGCGGATTTTTAGCTGGAGCTCAAGGGGTTATGACAAGCAGAAGGTGCTGTGTACGAACGGAAGACGTTTTCGTTGACATTACTTTTTTGCGTGGTGAAGTTGTTCTTTCGTTTATTTCCATACAATAAAAAAAACAAGACAAAAACAGGGTACAATACAAAAACAGCAAGACAAAGAACATACAAAACACACAGATATGAAAAGATGACTAAACGAAACAAACAGAATAATAAAAATAAATAAATAAATAAAAAAAAGAGGCAAATTCACTAAGTGAATGAAAAAGTGCTCGCAAGAAAAATTATGAACAAATATCATGTGTTGGACGGAAGATTGTATAAAAGGGGTAAGTGAGAGAAATTGAATGAGAAGATGTCATGTATAACAAAATAAAGAGTGATTAAGGGTGAATTTTAGTTTAGGTCGGGGAAGAGCAGGGTCCTGTTATATGGGAGAAGACTTTCCAGTTGTCTCATGTTTTGATTACTATAAGGGAAGTGGTAGGATCTCTAGTGTGCGGGCAAGAGAGTAGGTAGTGTTTTAAATCTCCAAAATCACCACAGATGCAGTTTGGAGAAGGAAATAATTTATGTCTGAAAAAGTAATCATGGGAGAGGCCATGTCCAGAATAGAATTGATTAAGGATTTTATTTGCCAACAGAGTGTTGAAAGAAGGTGTAGGGAAAATATCAAAAGTCCATCTCCCGAAGGATTTATTTGTCTAATATTCTTTCCAGATGTAGAGGAGATAATCACGGAGGATAGATTTCAAGTGGGAGATTGGCTGCGGCAGGGAAAAGTTTTGGGGTTTCGAAGTCGCTTCAAAGGCAAGCTTATCGGCCGTTTCATTGCCTGTGATTCCAATATGTGCTTTGACCCAGGAGATTGAAGTAAAATTGGCAATTTTAGCAAAATTTTGTTGGGTTTTAAAAGTAAGGAGGGAAAAGGGATGGAACTGGAGGAGCGATTAAATGGCTGAAAGGCTGTCAGACAAAATAAAAAAAGGAGAAACCTGGGAAGTCAGGAGAATTCGAAATGATCCATTTGATGGCTAAATTAATGGCAAGCATTTCGGCCTGGAAGATCGAGTTATGAGGAGAGAGGGTTTCGTTTTTGCTTAAAAGAGGTCGTCATTAAAGAATTATTTATTATATTCACTGAACTTATTTTCACTGAACCTTATGTTCGCGGATCTTCTCGCCGCTAGATCTTTTGGTTGTGGATCTTCTGTCCGTGTACCTTTCGGTTTCGAACCTTGTGGCCGACATTCATTTCATGAAGTAGGTAAATCTTTAATTTTCCAAGCTACCAGGGGCGCAGCGAACTAAAATTTTTGGGAGGGGGAAAATTATCAATTTACCGAACGACGTTCCAATTTTACCGAATGATAAAATACAACCACACACATTGCACACATGTCGTACATGCATAACATTTAGTAAGAAAACA
The DNA here is from genome assembly GCA_038373865.1 of Uloborus plumipes. Taxonomy (NCBI): domain Eukaryota; kingdom Metazoa; phylum Arthropoda; class Arachnida; order Araneae; family Uloboridae; genus Uloborus; species Uloborus plumipes. The sequence continues at coordinate 7,894 of JAXGGA010005551.1, forward strand.
TATTAGGCATCTTTAAAAAAAACAATTCTAAAAACTAAAAAGAGCAAATAGTCTCAATGTTGAAATAGTGTCTTCAAATTGCCGAATAGTTAGCAAAATATGCCGAATACGGAAATTATTGAGAGGTCACAGCGACCTCCCATCGGGGCGCTCCTACAAGCTCCGTTAACATTTGTCATTGGTTTAAAGTTTTTAAAATAAGCTTCGTCAAATAAACAACAAAATAGTATACAATTTAAGTTTTTATTACATATTAACATGAAGAAAATGTAATTTTCAGCTTGAGTTGTTAAATCTTTGTTTTGACATCTTTTTCTAGTACATTTTTTGAAAAGATCCATAATAGTGGATTGCTTGTTCAAGGTCTTTTGGTAGATATTTTCGCTTGGAGTAGAAAATAGAAAAAAAAAGCTGTTTAGACTTCCAACTCTCGTTTTCCTTCCCACACACTATGGGGGGTCTTTGCCACTTCTTATCCTGATCCTAATGACCCATTATAGGAAAGACGTTAAGGGAAAAACGAAGACGGGACAGAGAAAAGGCCATGCGGATAGCCACTTCCTTTATCACAGCTCACATTACAATGTATATCTTACAAGCAATTGAACCACATCTGTTTTTTGTTCATCAGCAGGACTGAAAATAGCCCTCCGACTTTAGCTGATAACGATGTTGTACAAAGTAGAAGTGCTTCTTTCTCAGAATGCACCATTTCTGGCATTGATTTTTATTGCTCCCCTGTCTAAGTCGGAAGATTCCCCAGACAGTTTTATTGAACTTATTGCTTAGAGCCCTTCCGCATCTGACATCTTGGACTGGAACTTGAAACCATGACCTTGCTGGAAATCAATGCTTTTTTACAACCATTAATGGTGGACAAGGGCGGACAAAGGATAAAGGTTGGGGAGCGCTTGGGGTAATTGTCAGGATGATAATTAGGCTCCGGCGCCGTGTTCAGCGTCCATAGAAAATGTTTCATTTTTGCTCTTTGACACTTTCACACGACGAGGAGATGAGGGTATTAGCTTTACTAAAATTTTCCTCAAATGCGTTTTTGAAGATTGTATTTAAAGTTAGTATACAACAATTATTTGGATGCACTTCAAAATGTAAGTAAAATAATGATTAATACATATATATTTATATATAAATATATTGATTTACTGCAATTATTTATTGTAATTATTTATTTGTGCTATCTTGTTAACAGAATGCTATGTTAAGATTTGCTGGCTATCTTTTTTCTTTCTTTTTTTTTTGGTGCTGTCACTAATCCTTCACAAAATAAATAAATAAATAAAAATTATAATTATTTTATTTTTATTTATGATTTTATTAATGAGTGTTACAAAAAAAATTGTTCGGTTTAAAAATTCAAAATTTCAAATTAATAAAAAGTTGCCCAACAGACACATACCACAAAAAATTTTCGATTCAAATTTTAAAATTTGTTTCTTTGCTTCTATGCAATTCTGCATAATATTCAAAAGCAAAGATCTTTTAAAGTTAAATCTTCCGTTGCGAACAAATTATTTACTGTCACTACACCATTTGACGCTATTACTGCTAATTCTTCTCCCCCGTTCATTTTTCGAAATTGAAACTTAAAAAATGCTGTTGAATTCCTGGTTCAGTTGACGGCTCTTCCCCGGAAATATTCGAAATTGTAGCTCTAAAAACGCTGTTTTGGAAGATCTTTGGTGATGTTAGTAGAGAAAAAGTTCGTGGTCCACATTCGAAATTTTTTTGAATTTGTAGTCTCAAAACTGTTTTATAGGCGATTTGTTAGTAATATGGGAAACGGATTTCATTGAAAATCCTGAATTTTGATGAAATTATAAATAACTTAGCAAGGAAAAGGGAAAAGTATACTTTTGAAATCTCTCCTTATTGTTAAATGTGCTGACCCTTTTATCCGCCTCCAATTTCTAAAAATCATTAACATTGTAAATAACTAGTACTTGTTCACACATTAAGCTGCTTTTTAACTATATTTCTTCTGTAACTAATTTATCACTGATCGTTTTCACTACATTATTATTTATTAAATTTTTACATTAAAATAATAATTAACCACTATAAGAGTTAGTAACACGTTTTTCTCCTTATTTACCCAATACGATTTACCTATAGAGGTTATTAGAATAAAGAGATTCATCTTTTTTTTTTCTTCTTGGTAATTTCAGTTGTTATTTCACGTTTCGAGATCCAAAATTTCTATGCAATACTTTTAGTACTTTTAAAGTCTCACTGAGTTTAATGTGTGCCTGTGTGCTGATGTGAATAGCGTAATAAATAGGAACTATTTATCAAAGATATTAACACGGATATTATGAGATAACTGGAATATGTTTGATCAAGAGAAATAAATTATTGGAGTTTCCTTTCTCGTTCCATGTCATAGTGTCAAAATTAGATTCTCCAATTTAAGTTAAATCCCCATTAGCTTTTCCATAAATTGCTCAAACTGTGGAATTATATTTTTTTCAATGGTAGACATATTGCTCGTCGATAACAATATTGATCATTCTTAGGTCAAAGCTTGGTTTTTTTTTGTCGAACAATGTTTAAGATGTGCTACGATTTCCAGTGAGCTACAAGATGACTAGTAGAGGTTTTACCGGCTTGCCGGCCCGTCGCAATGCATTTTTGAGGGCCTCTTTTTGTCTATCACAGGACAATGTAAAACATTTTTCTAATGGATATTTTAATCCCTTTGGATGATCATAGGGCTCCAAGCACTTGCGACATTTGTGTCATGGTAAATCCGCCATTGAAGATGACTCAGCGTGGGAGTTCCAAAATTGGAAGCAGTTTCACTAACTAGAATTACTCGAATTATAATTTACTATTAACTTAGAAGGAGGGATAAGGGAATGCATAGGCTCTCCTTTGTAAAAGATTAGCGATCAATAATTTAAAAAAAAAAAAAAAGACAGTGAAAAACTACAAAAAGTAAACAGTTGAAATAGGTGCTGAATACTTGCTAATAATGAGCTTAATAAACTTTCATATATTCAATTATTTTTAATAAGCGTAATAAAAATTAAGTTTTGCTTTCGAAATTCATTTTCGGAAAAGATATGTTGACTTGATAACATGTCACCTAGAGAAATTGCGAGAAAACTGTAGTGTACGAGCTGATTTATCCATCTTTAAACGCTAACAGTAAAACAATTTGTCAGTTTTATACATGATACAAGTAAGTTAGCAATTTATATTAATGTCGCTTAATAAAATTTAGAAAAAAATGTTTTACAATTCCTTGATCGATTTTATTATTCAAGGAAAGCAAAAATTAATTATTTTAAACATAATTTTTTTTAATAATGCTATTTATTGATTTTGAAAAATATTAACTTAATATTGAAATTCATTTTTAGATTATTTATTTTTGATAATTAGTTAATTTGTTCATGCAATTAATTATTCAGTTTAGTGTATAAATTATGACATAATTTTAATAATTAATGCTTCTTGAAATTAATTAATTAATTAATTAATAATGAATGTAATTTTTAATTAATATAATTGGAGAGGCGCCGGTTTTCTCGGGATGCCTGCGCCGAATTTCATTCCCAGTCCGACCCTGTTAGTAACCTTTATCCTGGACTGTGAGCTATAGCCAAAAATTTCTTAATCACCTTCCCTCTTCCTACCTCGTCGAATGAGGATTCAATGTTGTCATCGACCTAGTTACAAAACGGAGAAATCGACTCCAAATCGTCTCAAGAGCAGACTTGCGCCTTCAATTTAAAAAAAAAAAAGATTAAGCCGACCGTGAGCAAACTGGTTTTAAACCACCGAGAGCAAATATCTCACTAACATATACATATTTCTGAATGTAGAGTTTAAATCCAACGTTAAAAATGCACAAATATACAGGTATACTGCATAAAAATGCACAAATATACAGGTTTGGATTTAAACTCTACATCTTTCGCACAAAGGTATTTATTTTCTTCATATTTCTGAATGTTCCGTTCATATTTTGAACGAGAAAAATAATGCTTTGCTTGTTATTTTTATTGCATTTGATTGTTTCCTTCATTTTTTAAGTAAAATTTTTTTTTCGCTTGTTTATTTCTATTTTATTTTTTCTGGTTATTGTCCTTTTAAAAATGAAATATTTTTAATCCCAGATTTGTCTTTTATTTCTGCATTCGTCATTTTAACTCTAATAATGACTAATGAGGAAAAATATATCTTGTTTAACCGTTTTGTAAAATTCCGGAAGGAAATTATTTTAAACTTTGAACCTCTTTTCGCACATCCCCTCACTTTTTATATAAAGGGGGCGTTGGAAACAATTTTACTCGTAAAGGCGGCGTTAGCCGCAAAAAGGTTGAGAACCACTGTTCTAAAGCAATAGAAGTGAGCTTATGGATGAAAAGACATCTTACAAAAACTTGAAACCATTTTTTTTCACTTTCGCCGGCTTTTATGTATATTTATAGTTTATTAGTATGCCATCAATATTAAATTTAATTTGAATCATATGCATTTGCAGTAAATCATTTTTGCATTACGTTATAAAAGTTGTTTGGTGACGTAATTCTTGAAATATAATAATTTTGTTCTTTTAAAAATATCAGCTTCAAGTTTAGTGGTCATTATAAATGTAAATTAATGAATAACAAAAGTTTCTAAAGTCTTTAAAAAAATTGAATAAATCAATCTAAATAAAAGAAACTGATTTAAATAAAAAGAAATACGATTAAAAAACAAAAACATGATTTTTCTACAGTGCGTCTACATGTGTGTGCGTTTGTGTTCGTCAATATTTCTGGCATAGCTCTAAAACGAATAGACGCTGAAAATTGACATTTTGCTTTAGAAGGTGTAATAGTATATAGTTAGAATGAAATATATATATTTTTTCTGCTTTCAGATTGTAAAGGAAAACATTTTCCTTTCATTTAATAGATGTACATTGTAGAGGAGAGTCATTTGATGTCCACATCAACATTTTTTTTTTTTGAACAATCACGAATTGTTTTTATTCTCAATCGACCGTGTTTGTATTCCTTTTTTTTTAGATTACGACGAGAATAAGTCTTGCTCGTTGTTTTTAATATTTGTTTCGAGAGACTTATTTTCGTCGTCAATATTGAAAGTTGGTTTTGGTTTGCATTCATTGCAGCTGGTATAAAAAGTTTGTCACCCTTTGAAACCAGTGCATAAATGTTGAACTGAATAATGCTGAAAAGTAGGAAAAGTTTTATTTTGTAGAAATAAGCTTTTTTTTTCTCCAGGTTAATTCGTCTCTATAATTATCCAATGACCCTCGTATTCGTAGAAAATCACTAGTCATAATATGATTGGTGCGAATTTCCATTTAATCCCGTTTGTAGTGACAAGAAACCCAACAAGTGGGGTCCTACCGCAATTTGTGTTGGCGGAATGCATAATTTGAATTTAAGGTGTTAAAATTCAAACGAATGAAAAAAAGAGAGGATGTTTTTTTTTCTTTCTTTCTTTTTTCTGCAGTGTTTTCATACGGCAGTTTGGAACTGCATTTATATCAGACAATACAATCTTCATGAAAATTCGCTCACCAGCCATCAAGCAAGCTGGCATTATAACAACGCAAAGCACCTCACTATTCATAGTTCGGTTTTGGACAAACTAGCAGATGGTGTTTATTCATTTTTTATTTCTCACTATTCCGGCAAAGCATCTATAATCCCTAGGATTTACTCATTTAGCGTACAAGGGTAAGAGGACACATGTGACTTAAAGTTTTTTTTTTTTTTTTCACCTTTTGTTACGAGAGTTGCATAAACTACAACGAAAACTGATTTTAAATCGGTATGATATTACAATACATTAATCTAGTTATGGAAAGTATTGAATTTTTTTATTTCCTTTTACGTAGTAAAGGAAGTATTGTGATCGCGAAAAAAAAAATTACTCAAATTTGGGTCTAAATTTTGATTTTGCTCACCCCTGAATGAATGTTCAGTAGTTTTTTCGACCTGTCAGTACGTGCATATGTACCTACCAACATATAAGCAGCCGAAAAATCCTTTTCAACCACCCCCGAGTTAATTGCGACGAGTTTTCTCGTGACGTCTGTATGTACGTATGTGCGTGTGTATGTATGTGTGTCGCATAGCTCAAAAACTGTATACCGTAGAGGCTTCTAGTTTGGTATGTAGGCTCAAGTGATAAGAATTGGCGCGACCACTTGGCGATATGTCGCCAAACTTTTGGTCGCCAAGTGTTTGACGCCAACTTAGTGACATATCGCCAATTTGGCGACAAATTCGGCGAATAAAAATTTTTTTTTTTGAATTTCGGTTCAATTTGGCGCTGTTGGCGATATTTTGCGAAATGTCCACTGAATGATGTTAAAATCGGCGACATTTGGAAAATGAATCATTGTAAAACATTTGCCTTGCATTGTTTCGTGGCAAACTAGGGGTGTAAATGTTCGAATTGCTATCTTGCTCACTCCTAGCACTATTTTAACACTAAGGCATCTACAAAGAAATTTTCACGTAAAAGGAAGCAGTGCGGGACCTATACCAGATTTTTTTTAAAAAACAATTGCTATGCTGCACTATGAATCACTTTTTCACCTTTCAAAGAAATGTAACGGCAACAAATTTCGATAGATATGATTAAAAAAAAATGGATGAACATAAATGCGTCCTTGAAAAATAATCATTTGGAAGTCCCTGTCATTCCACATTCTTCCAACGCGTGTATATCACACGCCGGAAGAACACGAGAAGTCATCAAAGGCCGTGGATCCACCAACATCCAGACATGGAGCATCCTGCTCTTGCCAAACCTACAATGTCTCAAAACCGAATCTATTTGAAGGTGATGTTGTTACATGGTAGTCTGACATTCGCATTTCCGCTTAATTGATTCGAAGTTCATCCTTTTTGCAATACGTATTGTTGTAGTCGTTTCTATTGCGAAATAATTGCTCAAAGTGAGGTGGTATGTGTGTGCGAGGTATGGAATGTAGACTCCTCTGTGAGAATTTCCAGAAGGATACTGTAACTACTAACTGCAAGAGGGATGCTAATCGTTCCAATTTTTTTTTTTTTTTTTTATCTATACACTAGCAGTACCCGCACGGCGATGCCCGTGCAATAAATATAAGAAAGTTTTTGACCTCACCATTTCCGGTTTTAACAAAAATTGGTGTGAAGGACGCATATGACAAGATAAGTAATCCTGCTAAGTTTTAGATTTCTGCTTCGAAAATTGTACGCATTACAGCGCTGTTAAAAAAAACGAAAAGAAAAACAAAAGTTTTTACTCAACTTCTTTTCTAATTATAGTAGAACAAAAATTCAAAAACAATTTTGAAGGAAAGAAATAGAGCTTCCCATTGATATATTACATGACATACTTACGACAGGTTTAAGTTTCTAACTGCCCCAAAATGGTTTAAAAAATCACTATTCTACCAGCAAAAATGTGATGCGCAGTAGAAAACGCAGCCACTCTCAGCGGCCAGACTGCTTAGAAGACCATAGGGAAAGATATACAGTGAATTCTCACTTATACGCCGCCTCATTTATGCGCCTTTTTCACTTATACGGCGATTTTTAATGGTCCTAGCACATTTCATAGCAAAATAATAATAGTATCATTCGTTTATGCGTCGCCCTAGAGATAAATATTGCACTTATGCGCCGAATTTTCCCTAAAATATAAAAACAAAATTTTCTTTTCTTTAAAGAATAAACTTATTTCTTCACTTTCCTCTTTAATCTTTCGCCTTTATTGCTCACGGAAGATATTTTTTCTGGAACTAGAGTTCGGAGAGGAACAATTATCTATTATGCATCGTTTTAAAGGAAAAACTTTGTAATTAAGTATGCTACAATTTTGTTTCCTCTTTATCATTGTAGTTACGTTACAGTAATTGCCAAACCGTAGTAATATATCCCTTTTCTGTAGAAAAATTCTCCCATTAGAGTCTATGCTGCGTTTTAGTCCTTTAAATAGGCTTGTTCACTTATACGTCTCTCTCACTTATGCGCCTTTTTCTGTTGGTCCCTTGTGCCGGCGCATAAATGAGAGTTCACTGTATTAAAGAGCCAGACGTCTTAAAATTGTCACTCAAAAACGTTGCTAGCTCTTAGACTATTAGGTCTCTGAACCCAGAAAAACATTTTTTTTTACTTTGTTGCATAGAGTAATATTGCATTTTTTTTTTAATTTTTGGAAGATGTTATTTTGGAAGAGCTGTCATGACCCCCCCCCCCCCTTCTGGATCCGCGCCTGGGTGGGGAACTAATCCTTGATAAAATGTTGGATACTTCCCACTATCATCTTATTTTACCAGTCATCGATGCAAAGCTATTAATGCTTTTTAGCTCTCTAATATTGCATTGTTACTCGTATAATTCTAAACTGCTCCCTAAAATATACAGACTCTCTACCTTTTAGAAAAGCTGTTAAATGTTTCACGATATTATTTAAAAATTTGAGTTGTTTAGTAGAATTCCAATGTTTGGCATTCTAGACTGTTGTAGTTTCATAGTTGTTCAGTTGTACAGTTTTTAATTTTGGATTGCGTGCCTTAGACAACACCACTCGAAAAGTATGAATTGTACCACTCTCGCTCTTACAACGACACACATGATCTATGGCAGTATTGCAGACGGGAGGCGATTTCATTGTGATCCGCTTGAACTAAAATAGTAAATCCCAATTGACATTCATTTTTGTGTTGTAAGTAAAATGTTTTTCATTTTCCAGCGAAATATTTCTCAACTACCTATGTGATAGGACGTGAAACTTTAACCCATTTATGCCCAGTGTCCTAAAAACGGGACGCTTGTTAGTTACTGCATACAAAAACCTGTAATGGGTATATCTTTTTACTAAAGCTGTTTTTCACAAGTTAAATAGCTCTTGTTCTTGAGAAAACCAGTCAGAGCCACTATTTGGACATCAGACTTTGTTTATTAACTGCTATTTTCAAACAAATCAGTCAAGCAACGATCCAGCGTGGGTAGCCACAGAAAGTAAGTTTTTTGTGACCTTTTTTTTTCATAAAATCAAACTATTTTAAAATGATTTGCTTAAAATTGATTACAGATGCCTTCAAAATGTTACTTTGCAAAAGTTAAGTCAAGTAAGAGTAAGATCGTATTTTACTGAGATATCCGCAAAATATCCCATAAATAGGACGTTCAATAACTTAATAAATATGGCAACGGCGAACTATTTTAAGCCTAAAACGTATGTAAACCATTCCAAGTAAGAGTTTTAAGCAAATAAAAATTGAAAAAAAATTGTTAAGAAAAACTTGGGCATAAATGTGTTAAAATTTCATGTTCGGCGTTGTAACAAAGAGTTTTATAGCAGTTTTGTAAGAGAGGAACAAATGAAACAGGAAGAGTATAGAGAAGAACAGAAATTTATTACAGCAAGAAAAAGAATTTATATTTCATAACAGAGTGACTTGAATTTATCAATGACATTTAGACAACCTGTTGGCTATATTACTTGAACAGAACTAAAAACTCAATTTATTTCCTACCAACCAAAACAGATGCGGATGCTTGGAGCTCCATTTTTGGTCACTGCACTGATATTTAGTTCTTTGAAAAATTATTTCTTTGACGTACAAGCTTAAATACTTTTTCTTAATTTTTCCAATTTCCTCAAATTTTTCAACTTCTGATTTTCTCCGCAAAGTAGATGGGCATTTTTATTGAGTTCTGATATGAGATTTGAACCGCTGACCAAACATAACTTTATTGCTACATGACATTAGAATTAATATACGCGTCTGTAGGCCAGTCGAATGTCTCTCTAGCAGTTAAAGAAATATATTCTATGGCGATGTGTTCGTTCTATCATCAGATAAACTCAAAAATAGAACACGTGTTTGAACAGCCTGATCACATATTTATTGGCGAGAACAGATATTTTTTGAAGTCGGAACAATTCATTGAGACATAGATCATTTGGTTGACAGCTAACCTATTTTTCTCTAAACAGGGGCTATACTGCTGCAGAGAGTTTCGTTAATTGTGAAATATTTTTCTAAGCTTCAGTAGTATCAGTCTATGAAGATTCTATAATTGTCCTAATTTGGTGCTTACATCTTGAGAATAGTTAATGAACCAAATGTTTTGTTTAAATACTATGATGATGTCTGTCGTTGGAATGTAACTTTCAATAAAATGGTCTACTGGCAGAAAAAGGAAAGAAAAGACAAAGCAATGAATACGTAAAATTTTTTTAAAAATCCGTTTGATTTCAAAATTATCCAGACGATAAACTACGTCGACAAATGTATAAATAAGCAAAAGGCGGGCTGATTTTTAGCTTTTTGGCGCAATGGTTTATCAATAGAATAACTCAGGTGACAAATGATTGGTGGGCGAAAAGTAATTATCGACAAAATGATTTGTTGCCACAGTCATCTTTTAAAGAATGAGAAAATGGAGCTGATGGTGAAATAAGATCAAAAACAAAATGATCTAGCGACTAGAAGATTAGTAGCTGTCAGTGGAAATGACAATAGACGAATTGTACTGATAGAAAACATAGCCATTGCAGCGGTCATTGAGAAAACGATTTGACGAAGACATACAACTTTAGGAGAGACTGATGAGCAACTGAAACATATGTTTTGTTGGCGACGAAGGCACAGCAATTTGGAAACCAAATAAATAATACACGAAGGTTTCTATACTACACAGCAAGATTTATTGACAATGACGTCACGACGTGCGGAAGGAAAGCCTATCACACACGAGTTAACAGATAAAACTTCACAGCGAATTAGACGAGATCGCTAACTGTTCGTGAGCTGTTGTTGGCTGGCGTGTTCAATTCGAATGGATGTAAGTTCCTCTCTACTCCACTCGTAAACTTGCAAATAATTGACAATTTACGAAATTTATGATAAATTAAGGCAACATATGAGTGGTTTTGACAAGTTAATCCGATTTCTGAAGCAAAAGGTCTTTTTTCACCCAAAATTCGGACACCGCTCAAGGAACTACTTCCTTCACTTGGTCTCAGCTTATTTCTAAATAGTCAAGTTAAGGTGCTGTCGAGTACAGTTGATGGAATAATCATGCAACGACCTCACTAGTCAATGAAATAATTCAGCAGTGAAATAATCAGTAGACGAAACATACTTGTATACGCTATATTTAATGCTTATGCAATCCATCTACAAAATTATTGGTGGATGATATACAAATATCCCCAGAAATGGATGAAAGACTTTCACGAATCCATCACGTACTAAGTTATCATCATCATCCCACTATTCAACTTTTTTTTTTTTTTTTTTTTGGCAGACGAGGCACTGCTATAATTATTGATATTTGCCTTTGAGAATTTTTCAACACATGAACGATATTGTAATAAACTTCAATTCAGGAAAAATATTATTCAAATCATGCAATTGAATTTTTTATATCAATCATTATCATTCAGATGTCAGGCAGAAAATACTGTGCGATGGCGGATGAGCTTCATAACATCCTAATTTTGCCATTGGTATATCCAGGAAATTCAGAAATAAACATGATATCAATACGAAACAATTAACAGAAGGCACATTCTTATCAATTCATATTCAACTAACTAGAACCAATTAAATCGATGGTGTTTAACTCATCTTCGTGACTGTGAATTTCTGTTGTATTTGCATTTAAAGTCAAGCTTTGGTCATAAGTACCTGTTGCATTCAATCCGAGAAAATTGTCGCACGGACCAGGCAGTTGCACCACTTGTATGTCGAACGAATTTAAATTACCCTTTGTCGAGGTAAAAGTAATCACAATTTCGTTTTGTCCGGCTGGATACTGGAACACCTCTGAAAGAAGAACAGGAAAAATTCAAAACAAATGTGTCAAAAACAGGTTTCAAACGACAAAACTATGTAACACAAAAAAGGAATGTATCATTTTAAATTGTTATTCTGACCATGCATACCACATTAGTGGTAATTTCAGTTGGGAATAAAATGAGCAAAATGTCGGCATAAGTAACAGGGAGTAGGATAAACTATAATTTATTTCTAAAAAGCTTAGTTTAAAAGAGTTATTATGGAAAATAGTAAATTTCATGTCATTTCTCCATTAAATGATTAAATTTTCAGTCCATTGTTGCAAAATTAGGTTGCCTCGCAATCACAATACTAATAGTAATCATGATCAAAATTTTGAGCCAAGGCTTCTCTGGAGTAAGTATGAAATTTATTGCTTTCTTAGTTTTTTATATTCATCTGTGCCAATAATCGCTAACGGGACTAAATAAAAAGATAATTGATTTTGACAACAGTTAGAGAACAGAAAATGTTAATAGTCAAAAAATTTCTAAGTTAGGTACATGAGATGTTTTCACCAATGTAGTCACAAGGATATAAATTAATGATGGGACTTATTTTAAGTGCAATGTTTGGAAATAGTTGACTCCAGTGCGATTGACATTGTAAATATATATTTATTTTAATTTACAGGGTACGGCAGAGAAACTTGCTGTATTTAATTGGATGCTAATTAGTAAGGAGTGGTCAGAAAGGAGTGGGAAGAGTCTCATTTTAAAGAAAGGGTCCTGACGTTTTGTCATCTCATAGCTTAATTGTCGCTATGCATTGGACAAAGGAGCAACGAGCGTTCGCCATCGAGGCTTACTTTTCAAATAATCTTTCGGTGATCGCCACTCAACGTGCCTTCCGAACTCGGCTCAAAATTCAACCCGTTGTTCCCATTCCTGGCTGGGATTCGACTGTTTTGTGGGTGAAAACATTCAGGGAAAGTGGGAGTGTGGCAAAAAGAGACCCAGGAGGTCAACGGATTTCCAGAACCCTAGAAAACGTCGAGAAAGTGAGGGAGTCGTTTTTGTGCTCTCCCAGGTGTTCGGTGAGTAAACACGCTGCTGCTTTGGGGATTTTTGATTGGACACTGAGACGAATTCTTCACAACGAACTCTAGCTTCATCCCTACAAACTTGCTGTGGTTCACCAGTTGAGTGATAACGTCTACTTGAAAGGTGACGTACCGTGGCCTCCCCGCTCCCCCGATTTGACACGCTGTGACTATTTTTTATGGGGGTACCTCAAATCGATCATTTACAACGACAAGCCCGGGACCCTGCAACGTCTGAAGAACAACATCCGGCTTGCTATCACCAACATCCCAATCGATATGCTCGAAAGAGTGCAACAAAACTTCAAATCTAGGGTAGATGAGTGCATCATTAACAGGGGCCGCCATTCTTCCCGATGTAGTTTTTAAATTTAACTAATATAAAAATTCAGATTGGGCGCCATATCTTATAAAAAGTAGTAAACTGATACATGAAGTACTTTCCCCTTAGTTGACTTTTCAAGTCTGCGAGTTTCTCCGCCGCACCCTGTACCAACCAAGCTTATAACATTTCCGATTTACCTAAACATTATTTGTAGCTTGCATTTGTATTTAAGGTGTGTAATACAGTTTTTTAGTTTGTACAAACAGAAAAAATTGCCATTGTTTACAGAAGTAGCCATTATGTATATAGATATATGTGCACTTTAATGTTGAAAAATTCATGAACGAGTGTCACTAAAACACCATACCCGGCAGAAACCCGGGCAGGTCCGGGTACCCGGCTAGTCTATATACATAAATGACTACTTTTTGTATGTATGTCCGGGGTAATCTTTGAACCGATTTTAACCATTTTTTTCACCGTAGATAGCTACAGTAACAGGGAGTAGGATAAACTATAATTTATTTCTAAAAAGCTTAGTTTAAAAAAGTTATTATGGAAAATAGTAAATTTCATATAGTTTCCCCATTAAATGTTTGAATTTTCAGTCCATTGTTGAAAAAAATTGTTGCCTGGCAACAACAATACTAATAGTGATCATAATGAAAATGTGAACCAAGGCTTCTCTGGAGTAAGAATGAAATTTATTGCTTTCTTAGGATTTTTGTATTCATCTACGCCAATAATCGATAAAATTGGTAAATGAAAAGATAATTGATTTTGGCAACAGTTAGAAAATAGAAAGTGATTTTTTAGAAAATCCACACGAATAAAAGAAATAACGCATTTGAGTTTGATTTCACGTTCTCCTTTACGCCCAGTTAATCTACTGCATGGTCACTAAAAATACCTTTGAGAAATATGATTCTACTAGGCTTAGTTGAAACTCATATATTTATTTTTTTGGATTTGGCATGTTGCATTTAAACCCGTGCGACGCCGGGCACATCAGCTAGTTTGGGACATAAAGGGTTAAAAGTTATATCTCTAGTCAAGAGTCTCAAAATCTCAGGGACGAATACTAGGGAGGGGAGATGGGAAGGACCGTCCCTCCCTTGAGGGACTCTCCACCAGAAAATTTTCGATATTGAAGCTCAAGAAACTTAATCTTAGACGAGTTTTATTGATGCTGGGGGAAAGATGGTTCTCCCCCGGGAAATATTTCGGACTTGAAGTCCGAAACTTTTGTGATCGATATTTGCAAACCAGTATCCAAAGTTAAAAGTAAGTAATAAAAATCAATCATCCTCTCCTTGAAAAAAATTCAGGATCTGCTTTCACAAAATCTGTCATGAAAGAGCTACAGAAACGTTCCTTCAACGTCTTACGTTGGATTCTAGATTCTTTAAAACTAGCAACAAAAGAACGCTAATAATCTCAAACAACCTTCTTGATGTTGATGGAATTTAACTGATCCTTTGTTGCATGGAAGCTACACTCTTGGAAACACACGAATCACAAATCCGTTCATTAATCCTGGAGGGTACAAGAACTTAAGTAGGATTCCAGTCGTAAACAAGTATCACAGTAAAACGATGTTTATCGGTATGGTACGCGAAAAACAAAGGATGGCGCGAAAAAAAGCAAAACTGTTCTCGGGAGTCAAGACGATTGATTCACTTTCAAAGTCGAGCAACTATGCGCGACGGAAAGATAATCGGACGAGGACAGGCACGAAGTGTCATTATGAGAAGGTGGTTGTTCGATTCGGAGGATTTGGTTGGTGGGCCAAGGCCAAATAGTTCGATGATGGACCGGAATACAAAGAGCATTAACCGACTCGGTAATCGACGGGAAAAATTCCTTTCGATATGTTCGAGCCCTTGAATTTTGGCGATACTTTAAGAATTTATTTCGTTTGTAGACGTTCTCACATCGTTTAAAATTTTTCTGCTGATAAGCGCATTAGCAAACAATTAATAATCTTCACTCTTTACAATTTATCCATAAAAAATATTGATGACTGATTTGATGTTTTGAAATTAATAATGTTATCAGCGTCTCAGCAAAATTCTTCTTTAAAATATTCAACCAAGAAAAACTCGCAATTTATGACGCAATAGATATTGAGACCCCCCTCCCCAAGTAACAATTAACTTCAACCCAAGGCATACCGCTAAGAGGTGAGAAAAAAGTAACGATTAACTCCATATCTACATAGAATGCTGGAAAATTTTCTGGAGATAGCCCAAACTTTACCTATCCCCTTAACGTCCCCAAAAAGAGTTTAAATTTTCGCTTTTAGAAGTTTCAGCGAAAAAGTCTCCAAACCTTTAATGTCCAAAAATCAATAGAATTGACTTTTTTCACATTTGAAAGAAGTTTCAGGAGAACATTTTTCTAGCTTCCTCAAGTGCGCCCTCCGGGAAGTCAAGGTTGGAGCCTTTTTAGAAGACCCAGTCTGCCCAGCACATACTGATACCTGATTGGTCTAAATCTCATTTCTTTTGTATTCAAACTCTCCAAATCCATTCTTCATTCCACTTATTCGCTAGGCACTGACGAAGGAGGTTATTGCCTTTTAAACCTGTTTGCTATTTTAATTATGCTTATTTGTGCTTCTAAACGTTGCAAAATCTATAAATATAAAAATGGATGTATGTTTGTTTGTTCGTATGTTTGTTTCTTATTCAAATCCAGTTTTCGTCGGATTTTCATCAAACTTGGCACAAAGGTTCCTTGATGCACTAGAATTCACATAGGCGGGGTTTTGAAATTTTAAAAAATCCAAAAAGCTCAAAATTCAAATTTTTTGTCTCAAAATGGCCATTTTCTTTCAATTTTGAATAGATAGAGTAATAGAGATAAGCCTTTAAGCATACAAATTGATAAAATTTAACACATTTAAATGAGTATTTTCCAACAAAGATTACGATTAACAATGAATTATCAAGTTAAGGCTCACCTATTTCATTTTAGCATGAAATAAGTTAAACATAATGCAATACCGGGCAACGCCAGGTAATAAACTAGTAATTTTATTCATCTTTACACAAAGTCAATGATTCCAACTCACTTTTGCTCCCGCCCAGCGTCCCGCACAGCCTCTGTCCGCCGGGTATGAGGAGGTAGTCCGTCGCGCAGTCCAGGCTCCAGTGGACGTCGAAGGCGGCGAAGTCCAGCTGCACCACGCATGCGCGGGGCTCCGACTTCCGGATCCGGTAGGTGCAGGTCCGGGAGTCGGCGCCTCGGCCCTCCTGGAAGGAGAGGCGGCCGAGGCGCCCGTCGATGATCTTGTCGCAGGAGGGGGGCGGGGGCGGCGTCACTGCCACGCGGAACACTGCAAGGGGGGAAGGAAAAAAGGGTTGTTTTACGAAGCGAAATATATATTTCTGAAATACTATATTTACTCTGAAACTCAATGAAATGAAAAATATTTTGAAAAAAAAAAACAGGGCAAACTTAAAAAGTGCCACTCAAAATTTTTCTAAAAAGTAAAAAATAGTTTTATTCTTTGAACACCATCGATACTACTTTTAAGCATGGGTTCTCTTCCTCAGAACCAGAGAATCGTAAGTCCATTTTTGTCATTTTTCAGTAGAGGGCGAAAACGATTGTCGGATACATGCAAATGGTGGGATTCGCGCTCTTTTCACGCTGCTAAATGGCGCTGATGAAGGAATTTGTTTTATAGAATACTGTTTTAATGGGTCGATGTGAAATAAGATTCTACATACAATGAAGCAAAAAAGTGAAAATCGCCATTTTTGGACTTACGTCGCACAGTGGAGTATTTGTATGAAAATCCTGGCCAAAAGTCGAAAATGCAAACTTTACTTATTAGCTTTGACCTTGAACGTTAAAAAAGGTAGATAAACCTGGCGTCATGTGACAGTATTCATTTTACACTGAAATTAACCAATTAAGCTTACCAGCAGTCGAAACTTAGTACTTTCGGTTTTCGGTTATCTTTGATTGCGTTTGCAAAATTTCACTAAGTGACTCCGTTGCTTTATTTTCGCATTAGAAGTAACTATAGTGGAATAATTTACAATGGAGGGTGTTCGGCAAGGTTTGTACTCTGTTCTTCATCATTTTTTATTTATTTTACACTTTTAATTTTTGTGTGAATGTGTTGCTTAAACCTCATAAAAAGTACATCTGTTTTTTTGCAATTCTTTATGTAAGTGAAGGTTTTTAAACGTGTTGTACTCATTTGTACCACCTGCAAATCGTACCTACGATAGTTCAGAATGTCTATTTTGAGAATCTGAAACTAACTCTTGCTCGATTTTGCTCGAAAAAATATTAATTCCATAAATAGAGCAGGTGGTCGTTTTCATTTATTTTTCTTTCTTCGGCTGTTTCAGGTCCGCTGGCTTTCGTCATACCAATATCCTGAAAACAACTGCAGGGAATTATGATTGAATCTACAAAAAGGTCCTTCGGTGCGAAAATTAAAGAGTTAGTTACATAATTAGCTGAAATTACTAATTGCCCTTACGAAAAACTCAGAATTTAAAAAAAATCATTAACAGTTTCAAAATTAGTTACTCTCGTAAATGGAAGGCCCGCTGTAGTATTAAAAGCCGTTTCTTAGAAAAGAATCAGGAATGGTTAACTGGGGAGGTTCTTTTACCCGCAGCACCAGTTCCGTCTGTTTTACCAGAAGCGAGACCAGGTAAGGAATTCAGACAATCGAGTAATAGATCCAAGCGCCGGAAAACAATGGGACAGAAAAAATGTTGATGTTGATTAGTTAACTGATGCAGCGCAATTGAATCATCGTGCCATAGTCAATACAGATACTGCTAAAGTTATCCAGGACATAACTAAGTCTCCAACCAGAGCAACTAAGTTTCTTAAAGCAGTCGCTGCTGGTAATAAATGTGACACTACGAAAAAACACTCGCCAGAGAAGGCTTTAGCAATATTTGTTGAAGCCAATTTTACAAGAAATCAGTACGAAATCACACAGCAGGCTAACAAAGATGTTTATCCGTGCTACATATATGTTCAGAAAGCAAAACAAGAGTGTATTAAGGAATATCCCTGAAAATTTATTGATAAAAAGTTAGTTTGAAAAATAGAGTAGTTGATTAAACCAGGTCGACCAACAGTTTTTTTTTTTTGGGGGGGGGGGGTCAAATACTAATTACATTTCTTCAAAATAAATGCATCAAATCAAATACGTTTATTTTGTTCCCTTTCCTCCCAAAACTCACTCCTCCCCCCCTTCCGTCAGCGACTGGCATGCAGCCAACAGCTATACGTAGCGAGTTAATAGGTGAAACTTTTTATTTCACCTCTTTATAAAAAAAATCATTATAAATCAATGAAATAAGATAACTTCACCGTTTTTGCTTTAAATGAAGGTGAAATGTTTAGATTATATCCTTGAAACGTTTCAGAACCATAACACGGTTAGATTCTCGGATGCATGAATTTTAGTTTACATTGATTGAATAATTGAAAAAAGTTGAAAAAGTGACCTTTCTTTGAAAAATTCTAAAAATTCGGTAAATTACGTTAGAACTTCAAACAATTTAGGCTTTTAAAGAGATTGATTTGCTCTAAATGATGATGCTTTGTTTTTTTTCTTGCGTTTACTAAGAGCCGTTTTACGATCGTAAACTCCTAGAAATCTGAAACTTGGATTAAACATTGAATAACTTTTTTTCTAAATTAAATTTTAAAAATCGAGCTTCAAGTTACAACATCTGACCTTTCTGACAACTTGTGTACCAACTTTCATAGCTGTAAGTATGATAGCTTGGATGTACAACGCACAAACACACAGAAGGATATTCCCTTCAGAAGAGCGAAAATTCCGAAATAGTTTTGGCCAGGATTTTCAGTCAAATACCCCACTGTGCGTCGTTCTGGTTCTGAGGTACACAGTTTTGAAGTCGGCGCAAAAACAATAATTTTAAAATCATAGATAATCATAATTCAATTACAAATATAAAGAGACTACCCGCCACGGATTTGCCTGTGGTAAAATTTAAAGGAAGATAGATGCCCATTGTCGATGCGACACATGATATTCACGAATTTATCCCTTCCTCACATCTCAAATCTCCTAACCCTCCATTAAAACCATGCTGAACATTTTTTTTTTTTTAAATAAAGACTCGGCTGAAATTTTACTACCAAATTTTACTCAGTTGAGCCATGTAAAGGGTAAACTTGAATAATCGAAGCTGAAGATTCCACTAAAACATTTATTACCCAAAATCTCTGTACCTCAGAACCAGAACGACGTAAGTCCAAAAATGGCGATTTTCATTTTTTTTTGCTGCATTATACAATGTAGAATCTTATGCCACATCGACCCATTAAAACAGTATTCTATAAAACAAATTCCTTCACAATTATTTAGCAGTGTGAAAAGAGCTAGAGTCCTATCCTTTGCCTGTGTCCGACAATCCTTTTCGCCTTCTACTGCAAAAGGACGAAAATGGACTTACGTTAGTCTGGTTCTGAGGTACAGATCTTAAATTAAAAAAGAATAGCACTGATTACACAGGGAGCTCGTAGGAGAGCATGAATAGAGACATTTAAGTTATTCATCAAGTTGCTTTGCATAAGAAAGCAAGATTTTCCAGAACAAAGAATTAATTTTACAGCAATAAACTGTAAGATTTCTAATTTTACACTAATAATAAACTGTAAAATTACTGCTTTACAGTAATAAACTATAAAAGTGCTTATTTTACAGTTTTATACTGGGACCTCTGCTGCCAGGATTATGCTGTTGTTTTCACAGTATAATACAGCTTATTTTGTGGTTGTAAACTGTAAAATTTTCGTAATAAACTGTAAAATTGCTGCTTTATAGTAAGAAACCGTAAAATTGCTAATTTTGTAGTTTGTTACTGTGCATTTTACAGTCTTAAACTGGAACCTCTGCTGCCAGTATTATACTGTAAAAACAAATCTTTATTTTTTGCAGTGTAGGGGTAATGACCTGTTTATATCGTGACTCTACGAAAAGTTGCAACTTTAACTTCAACGAATATAGAAGCATGGTAAACATTCAAGCTTTGTTCATGGATTAAAAAAATAAAAAATTTCGAATTAACTATATAACAATAGCAACTATCTTACCGTGGGGGGCGCTTTTCGAATGGGGCTTTATATTCCTCTTCCTACACGAGTGAGGAAACTGTTTCACTTGTATCGAGAAACCCCTTTTCTGGTGAAAAGTGCTCTGGAAACGAAAGATCAATCTGTCTGAATTTTCCGGGAAAGATACAACTCCTGAAAAAATAAAATAAAGAACATCGGTAAATGTTAGAGTCGAACTTCTTTTATATAGTACTATTATATAACCTTTTTTACTTTTATATACTTTTAATCTAAGACAAAGCAAAATATTTTCGATTTAGTAAGACGTCGATTATACTTGCAAAAAAAAAAAAATACTAAATGTGTATTTAATTCATTATATTACTATAATTATTAGGCAGTATTTTTTTTAACAAATACAACAGGCTTTAACTATACCAGCAGGATAAACTGCAATGCAAATTTAGTATGAGTAGTAAACTTTAGTTATTACTTGGGTTATTAATTAATACTGCAGTTAACTTTATTCTTTGATTTTAAACATGAATATGAATGAATAAATTATTATTTAATGCAGCAATACTTTATTGTTGTATTCGAAAGCATTCGAATTTAACAGCAATTTAAAAACCGCAATAGTTGACAGTGTTCAAGAAATTTACTGATAGGTTGGGAAGGAGGAGGTGAATTATAAAAACGCACAAATAATTCGGTGTCTTCTACAAAAATGGTTGCACTCAGTGATCTTGAAATAGCATTGTTTACTGACCAAAAAATCAATTTAAAGAATGTCGACTTCGTTTAAACAAAGTTTCGGTTGAAAGAGTTCGGGATAATCGAGGATCTACTGTACTGAGCAGCCAACGTTTGGTAATATCATTTCCATTAGGATTAATCATAAATAGGTGGCGCCGAGGTAACCACATGGTTTACCACGGTAGTAGTACCCACAAAGTAATCTGCGTCAAATGAGGCCCTGAATTAATAGGTTCATGCCCTCATTTCCACTAGTCTTATAGCAAGGGATTGTCATAAGACACGAGAGATGCGGTAAGTTCATTCCCGCGACCCACGCTTGGGATCTTGGTGAAACAGGGCGGCCCTACCACGTGGGACAATGTTTATGATCTGGCCAGGGTTTAAATCTTGATTCATAAACACTACCGTCAACACCATCGGACGAAGTGGCCTGATAGATACTGGTCTGGATAACAAAACACCTGTCTTTCGGGTCCCATCTAACCGGTTGAACTCTTAGAGTAGATATTTGCAAATGGGCCCTGCACGTCCAATCGTTGGCTTAGAAAAAGTCGAAACAAAGATCCCAAGTCACGTGGTGCAACATCGGCGAATGACAGACGCGTTTTGCGTTAAACAAGCGAATGAAACAACATTTCTTCCAACACTTCACTTTGAAATGTATCACGTGACTTGAGATCTGTGTTTCGAGAATTGAAGACTTCACTCCCTCTACCTTTATTCCTTCTCCATTGTTGAACTAAGTGCAGTGGTAGGTATGAGGGATATTAGTGCAATGCAACATCGTTTCTAATGCTTATAGGGTTCTTGGTTTTCTTAAACGAAAGACTAAAGATTTTTCTAATGAGCAAGCAATTAAAACACTTTATTTTTGCCTTGTGCGCTCCAAACTGGAATACTGTAGTCTTATTTGGGATCCCTACTACAATAACAAAATTAAAATTATTGAGCAAATTCAATCCAAATTTATTTTTTATTTGTGTTACAGAACCCATAACCATGATTTTTTGACGTATTCATACTCTAATTTATGCAATATTTATCATGTTCCAAACCTTAAGTCACGCCGTGAACTTTTGTGTCTTCTTTTTTTTTATAAAGCACTTAACAATCTAATTGACTGCTCAGATATTATTAATTCTATCCATTTTGCTGTTCCAAATAGAACTCTTAGGAGTCATCTGTGTTTTACAAATATTTTTACAAAGTTTAATTACGTTGATAATTTTTGCCTTTTTAAATTTTACAAACTTTTTAACTCTCATTGTCGCGTTTTGGATATTTTTAATATGTCTTTTAATAATTTTAAGTCTATTTGTTTAAAAATTTTAAATGTGTAATTTGTTTTAATTCGTTTGTTGTCTTTTTAATTTTTACAAAATTTTAACTCCTTGTCGTGTCTCAGTTATTTTAAACCTGCCTTTTAATTGTTTTAAGTCTATATGTTTCAATATTTTTAATGTATAATTTGTTTTATATGTACTTGGTTTACTTGCCACTGTAATTGGATTTTTCTGTAGTGCGCAATACTTTAAATAAATAAAAAAATAAATAAAAATGTCAAAAACTGTTCGGTTTACAAGCGGAAGACTACACTGTAAAAATCGATGTTTTTACAGTATAATACAGCTAATTTCATGGTAATAAACTGTAAAAGTTGCTAATTTTACAGCAATAAGCTATAAAATTACTACTTCACAGTACTAAACTGTAAAATTGCTAATTTTACAGTAATGAACTAAAATTGCTAATTTTAGTTTATTACTGTGCATTTTACAGTTTTAAACTGGAACCTCTGCTGCCAGTATTATACTGTTTTTACAGTACAATGCAGCTAAATTTTAAGGCAATAAATTGTAAAATTTCTAATTTTGCAGTAAGGAACTGTAAAATTGCCAGTTTTACAGTCATTACTGTGAATTTAACAGTTTTAAATTGAAACTTCGGCTGCCAGTATTATACTGCAAAAACAACAGTTCATTTTTTCAGTGCAGCATCGCTGGAAATGCAGTGAACTCTCACTTAAAAATCGCATAAGTGAGAGAGACGCATAAGTGAACAAGCCTATTTAAAGGACTAAAACTCAACATAGGTTCTAATGAGAGAGTGAATAAGAATGTTTCTATAGAAAAGGGACATATTACTACAGTTTGGCAATTACTGTAACGTAACTCGTAACTATAATGATTAAGAGAAAACAAAAGTTGTAGCATACCTAATTACAAACTGTTCCCTTTAAAACGATGCATAATAGATAATTGTCCCTCTCCGAACTCTGCGGAAAAAATGCCTTCCGTGAGCAATAAAGGCTAAAGATAAAAGAGGAAAGTAAAGAAACATGCTTATTCTTAAAAGAAAATAAATAAATTTTCATCCATTTTAGGGAAAATTCGGTGCATAAGTGAAATATTTATCTTTAGAGCGACGCATAAACGAACGGTACTATCATTATTTTGCTATGGAATGTGCTGGGACCATTCAAAATCGTCGTATAAATGAAAAAGGCGCATAAATGAGGCGACGTATAAGTGAGAGTTCACTAAATTTTGCTTGAGAACAGTACTTACTCGTATATCCTGATCGCAATTCTCCGCATATCTTCTTGCGATTTTCCCTGTCTTGCACCTCAAAGAAGTCCGCAGAGCAGTTGCTGAAGTACATCCGGGCAACGTCGAACCACTCGAATGTCAGCTGCACATCGCACACATTCTCGGTGTATTTCTGCACCACGTACTCGCAGCGAGTGTACCGGGGGTACTTTCCGGGGTATCCTGGAGAGCGAATGAATGCGTTCTGACTGCGGATAGTTGAGTCACAATCTAGGAGAGAGGAGGGAAAAAAATAAGTAAAATAATAAAGTGACTTTCTTATTCTGTTAATTTAAAGCACTATAACCAATGATCCACCTGATTAAAAGAAGAGCTGTAATTTTACTGCACAAAAACTCTTATAAGAGCAGCATTAACATATGCGTCTGAAAGATGGTCACGGACAGTAAGATAGAAGAAAATGTTGGCATATATATTCTTTGAAATGAAAGAGCTGCGAAATATTTTTGGTGGTATCAATGGCAATGGAAATTGATGAAGAAGATACTGTTCGTCCTTAGAAACCGTGCCTAGCACTCGCGGACCATTCCACTTATAAAAGGGGTGATGGGCTGTGGGTGAGAATTTTTCGAAGTTTTCCATTTATAACTTGCAATTGCATCCTTTTTGACATGTTCAACTAAACTATGTATTTGAAATGAGCATTGTTTTCCACGTTGTTTGATACGGTTCAAAATGCTTTTTATTATTCTTCCCCTTATTGTTATCTTACCTATCACCCCTATTTTGGTAAGATCAGAGAAGACCTGATGCATGCGTAAATATGCGGAAGGTCTTAAGAAAATCAGACAGTACAGCTTTGAACTTAACAAATCTTCCGGGATTTTGACATTTTAAAGTTTAATACGCTGAACAGAAGACATGAGTTGCGGGCATCTCACGAGAATGGAAAGTGATAAAGCTGCTCTTTGAAGGTTTTCATTGCAGTCCCTTTTAGACAAAAGGGATAAATCGAAAAGGAGATGGGTGGATGGGTCGACTCTTAGAACTCCGATTTTAATGTCATAAAAATCAAAAGCTGTAGGTCCAAGGCCAGAAAGAGAATAGCGGGGCTGAATCTTTAAAAGAAGGCCAAGAACCGGCATTTGAGACAACTGTGATGATGATGATGATATTCAATAACTTAACTTTAATAAACAGCTACTTTTTTTTTGACGTGATTGTATCATTTTAGATGTGTGCAGTGCTGTAGTTGGGGCGTCGTGAGGGGATTCTAGTAGAATTTCTAGAATATAACGAGGAACCCGCAAGGATGGCTACATTGAAAAGTGATTTATAGAGTTTTGATACACTTATTAATGCCTTTACATCAGCAGATTTGTACTTTTATCATAAAATTTTAATGCAAGCACCTAGAAAGTTTGAAGAATTTTTCAAGCCCGTGTTACAATTCTAAAAACGTATTATTAAGCATTTATTTAAGTGAGTAGTTTTCATAAAAGCTTTATGAATTCCTATACAAAGGATCGAAACAAGAATATACCTAAACAATATTAGTTTTGGTACAATAAATTTCACATAACCAAGGAAAGACTTTATGATCACCCTACATTTTCAAAGAATAATACCGCAAGAGCAAACATGAATAGACAAAATAATGCACTAAGTTTCCCTTCAATGACGATATTTTCAACCACAATACTATTTTAAAAGCTTTAAATGTAGGAAACAACAACATGGTTTTTAAGTAATAACAGTAGAAACTCACCAAAGATTGAAGATTTATCCAAAGTTTGTTCCTGAAAACAAGAACACAACATTATTCATTTTTGAAAGAAAAATTCATGGAGCAACTGAAACCATGCAAAACACCTAAATGTAAAAATAATCTTTAAATTAGTTAAAAAAAAAACTAAAAAATACGCTTTTTAGACGCACTTATAATACATCAACATGTACTGTAAGTTAGCCTTAAGTATTAATAGTAGTATTAACTATATTACTTTTATATTTGCAAAGAACGTGAATTTTATCTTCTATTCAGAGTTACACACAAACAACAGAAACACCTATAATACATCAACATATAATATAGTTTAGCCTTTAGTTGTAATTATAGAATTAAATTTATTACTTTTATATTTGTAAAGAACGTGAATTTTATCTTTTATTCAGAGTTACATACATACATACATACATACAAACAAACCCACATGTGAAAATAATAAAAGCCATATTTAAAAGTGTTTTAGTAAATTTTTCGTTTGACGGTTCAATTACTAATCGGGCCATTTCTCAATCGGGCAATGCACACAGCAGAAACTGTATCGCCATTGACCATTGAATGACATAAATAAAAACTATTTTTTGCATACTCATTGTGGTGTCTTTTTTATGAAGGATGTTGAAAACACTATACTTGTTTAAAATATGATCTGTTCTCTTTCTTCCTTCATTTGTTTTCTTTCTTCTCATCCGTTCTTTACCTATTTCAGCTTTGAAATCGTGGCTGTTTATAATTAAAACTAGCTGCGCGGCTCGGCACTGCACGGGCTTTAAAGTAGTGAGGAAGGTTTAAACAAACTACTCACCGGCAAGGCGGCTCACTTTTAAGTAGTGAGGAAAGTTTATACAAACTACTTGCCGGCAAAGCGACTCGCCTTTAAAGTGGCGAAGAAAGTTTGAACAAACTACTCGCCGCCAAGGCGACTCGCTTTTAAAGTTGTGAGGAGACTTATTTGAAACCTATGTACCTACTACATAAGAAAATAAAGATACCTTAAAAAATAATAAAACGATACCCAATATAAAAATACCACGCACTTTTATTATGTGTTTAGATAAGTACCCTTGTTGTACTTATCAAATTATTTATTTAGATTAGTAACTAATGCAACCATTTAAAAAAGTTAGACTCATTTGAAGCCAACGTATATATGTGCTACATACGGAAAAAAAGTTAAAAGAATAATTAAACACTACCCAATATAAAAATACTATGCAATTAAATTATGTGTTTAGTACCAATGATACAAAATATTAAAAACGTTACAAAAATATGACGAATCATATCATTTACTTATATTAGTAACTATCTTAAATCATTAAAAAAAAAAGAAAGAAAGTTTGACTCATTTGAAACCTACTTACCTGCCTATTACATAAGAAAAAAAAAAGTCAAAAGAATAAGAAAACAATAGCAGTACGAAACAAAAACTATATCGACAAAATCTGCTGTCTTCCCTACTATTTTTTTACAAGTTAAAAGGCACGTTTGTTGTGAAATATCAAATTGCTACATTATGTCACAATTAAATATTAAAGGCTAAAATCTGTGCAATTGTACCGAACTAAAAGGAATTATTTGCCTTGTATTCAAGGCATAAACATCATAGGAGGGCTTAGAAACGCCGTAAAATAAAATGCTTTTAAGAAACGAAATGAAGAAAAGGGAACCAACAATCAATTTAAAAGATGTCGGCATAGCAACTCAATAAAACGTTAATAATTTGATCAGAAAAGAGGTTTTCGAACTCAAAGCTCAAACGCTTATAACTTTTTTTCTAGTGGAGATAAAAGCTTGGTTCGTTGACTGTTAGTCGAATCAATTCTGGGGTTTAAAATATCGTTCTATCCAATGGCGTAAAAATCAAAATTGTAGAATAATTAGTTTATTTTTATTGATGGTTTTAATGAACCAAGTATTGCAAGAAATCTGGTGAAGCCTTGCGAAAGGCAAGTTTAAAAATTGAATAACTCGTGCTGTGTTTAAGTTAGAGAATCGGAACAAACTGTATAGAACGGAGAAAATTTTTCTGCTTCAAACGATATACAATATTAATATGTGCAAGTAATTTTTAACCCCAGTATTCGGCGATTTATGTGAAAATTGCCTTGAATTCGAATAAAATCTATATATAACATTATTATTTTTAGTTATAACAATAACTCCTATAGCCTAAAGCCTTCCTGGATAAATGGACTATTCAACACAAAAAGAATTTTTCAAATCGAACCAGTAGTTCCTGAGATTAGCGCGTTCAAACAAACAAACAAACAAACTCTACAGCTTTATATTATTAGTAAAGATTTAGCTATTAGACTGATAGTTTATATTGTTTTATAAATACACTGGCAGAAAAAAAAATCCCAACACCAAGAAAGACTCGTGTTAGATAAACGAAATTTGGTAGGCGTGTTTATACAACTGAAAGATGACATCGATTGAAATTTCGCGCTCCGCGCATAAGTGTGGCGCATCTGGCGTCACTCAGAACATGCAAATAAGGCTTGTTTTAAAAGCGTGTTGTCCAGGCTCGTGAGTATTATTTTTCCGTGAAATTTGACGAATTGCGTTCATGTTAAACAGGACTGTCTTTAAGAAGACGAAGAAGCCATTATCAACAGCTCACCGAGTTTAAACGAGGTCGTACAATTTGGCTACGAGAAGGTGGATTTTCATTTCGCGATATTGCAGAAAGACTGGGTGGGAATGTTTCCACCATGCATGATTATTGGAAGCTATGGTCAAGGGACAGTACTACCTCAAGAAGATCGAGTTCCGAGCTGCCACGTAGCACGACTGAGAAGGAAGATCGCCGAATCTTGCGTACGGCTGTGACGCATCGTACTGCATCTGCGGCTGACATTCGAGCTGCAGTTGGTACCGTCATGACCCAAGGAACGGTAAGAAACTGTTTACTTCAAGGACAGCTTCGAGACAGGCAGCCTATAGCCGGTATTCCTTTGACTGCAAACCATTGCCGTTTCCGACGGTAGTGGTGCCAAGACAGAGCTCACTGGAGGTCGGAATGGAGATCTGCTGTAATTTTTGATGAAAACAGATTCTTCCTTAGTGCCACTGGTGGCTGTATATTGGTCAGAAGGGGGCCAGGGGACCGTCTGCATCCAAGCGATCTACGGTCTAAACACACGGGACCCACACCTGCAGTCATGGTCTTTGGAGCAATTTCCTAAGGCAGCAGGGGCACTCTTGTGGTTATCCCAAACTCACTGACTGAAAATTTGTCGTCAGTCTGGTAATTTAGCCAGTAGTATAGCCATCATGAGTAGCATTCAAGGGGGAGTTTTCCAACAGGATAACGCTCGCCCTCACGTCGTTGCTGTAACGCAATGTGCTCTACAGAGTGCTGACATGCTACCATGACCTGTAAAATCACCAGGTCTGTCTCCAATTGATAACGTATGGGATATCATTGGACGGCACCTCGAGCATGATCCACAGTCACCAATGACGGTCCTAGTATTGACACAACAAGTGCAACAAGCCTGGCACTCCATACCACAAAGTGACATTCGGCGCCGGTATGACATAACGCATGCATGCTTGCAGGCTTGCCATCAAAATTCTGGAGGTTACACCCTCTATTAAATTAACATAATTTCACATTTGCACAGCATTTTCTTGAGCTGAAATTAGCCAGTGATCTTGTACATTTAATCAATTAAACATGTTAATTAGACAATTGCATTTCCCAAATTTCATTACTCTACAGTAATTTTTTCTTGGTGTTGGGATTTTTTTTCCGCCAGTGTATTATTTTCGACTTTCCCCCAGCCCCTATTTCAGGCTGTACATTATTGCATGGAAAATTATTTTCTCTGAACTAGGCTACCTTGGTTTTAAAACAATTACCTAGTCATAATAAAAGCAAATTTATGACCATTGTGATGGAAATTTCTTGTAACCCAACTGACTAGTCATATATATTTTTTAAAAACTCATGACTAAGATTATAAGTTGAGCACCACTTACTGGATGGTCCGTTAACACATTACCATTTCCTTATCTTGAAGTACACTTTATGAGCTTACATGACCATTAGCCATGATAATGCCAGGCTTGTGTTAAAGAACATACATCACATTTAGAAATAGTCATCAAATTTCACACTAACTATCAGTGCACGAAGATATAAGATCAGGAAAATAACCCCTTTATGTCACTTTTAGTTAAAAACAGCTAATTTTAGTCCGCTGTCGAGTTGAGCCATGCAACTAATGAGCTATAAGTAGAAATTAAATAATACTAGATAAGTTAACATCTACTTACGAGGGCTGTCTGAAAAGTTTCCGACCTAACATAGATCAAATATTTTTATCATCCAAACTGGCTGTTACTTTTTGATATAGTCTCCTTGTAAGTCCACACACGTCACCCAGTAATACTCCCATCCTTTTAACCCATCCAAAAGTAGTGATGAAAATGTGTCCTCAAAAAAGCTGTTGACAAAGTTTATGACCTTCTCATTTGAAGAAAACCTTTGTCTTCCGAGTGCTTCTTTCAGCTTAGGGACCAAGAAAGGGTCGCTTGGGGCCAGGTCTGGTGAATAGGGTGGGTGTTCAACGATTTCGAGCTTTAGCTCGTGAGTTTTGGCCATTGAAACCACTGATGTGTGAACAGGAGCATTTTCTTGATGAAAAAGAACTTTTTTCTTTTTCAAATGCGGTTGTTTTTCTTCTATTTCCTTCTTTAATTTGTCAAGGAGAGTAGAATAGTATGCTCCTGTTACGGCTTTTCCCATTTTAGGGTAGTCACTGAGTATTTCTCAATGGCTATCCCAGAAAACGGTCGGCATCACTTTTCCTGCAGAAGGAGCTGTTTTGGCCTTTTTTGGAGCTGTTCTCACTTTGCAGTCAATTGTTTTGATTGCATTTTTGTTTCTGGAGTATGCTGATGAATCCAGGTTTCATCCACAGTGATAAGTCGTCAGAAAAACTCTGGTTCATTGTGCCAGAATTACGCTGCAAATGTGCATTCGGACACGTTTCTGGTCAAATTGAGAAAATGCGGCAGTCAAAGTGCAGCCAGCTTCCGCGTGCTTAATTTCTCATTTAAAATGTCGCATGCGCATTCCTTAGAGATATTCATAGTTTCTTCTATCTAGCTCACCTTCAATCTGCGTCATCCAGCACCATTTGATGAGCTTTAGCAATGTGTTCATCAGTGGTAGCAGTTTTAGGTCGACCTGAGCGTTCATGAACACTAGCTGGTACGGTCACGTTTAAATTCCGCTACCCAAAATTTGACTGTTGTAGACGATGGTGCAGAGTCCCCATACACAGAGTCCAACTCCTTTTTAATTTGTGCAGGCGTATTTCTTCTTTAAAACAAGTGTCGAATCAGAGCTTGATATTCGATTTTTTCCATTTTCAAAAAAACTGTTGGAGCAACTCACTAGTATGGCTGTCACGCACACAATTTGAACTAAAAATAGCCAAAACTACGGTTCCAAGTTTCCAAAAGACTCCTTAATAAGAACATCTTTCTTTGTTTCATAAGTTTTGCCCTTTTCATATCAAGGTCGGAAACTTTTCAGACAGCCCTCGTATATTAAAAACTGAGTATCTTTCTAACTATCTTTCTTTCTATGTCACGCTTCTTTCTCCTGAACATCAATGAACTGAAAGTCGAACCAGGTACCGATAGATAGGTAATTTTTCAGGCTTCATTAGTTTCAATTTATACAATTATACGATTTTAATTAGCGAAGATATCAATTAATAAGTAGTCAAATTTAAAGCGATTAAGCCTAAGAAATGATTAAATATGAAATCCATTGTTGCAAAACGTGGTTGCTATGAAACAGTAATAACAGTGATAATGAGAATTTTGAATGAAGGCTTAACTAAATCAAACACGAAACTCATAAGCGGGCTACTTACGTAGTATTTTTATCGCTAGCTACTTGTAATATTTTGAAACATTCATTTGTTGAAAAGCCATCTACTTATATTAGAAACTGAGTATCTATGTCTGCTTCTTTCCTTTGAGCGAGCTGAACTTACTGAAACTTTCCTCACCATCTTGAAGGCGCGAAGCATCTCAATAATTTGAATGATTTTTTTATATAGGAAAAAAGTTAAGGTGTGAAGCGCCTGTTAGCGAGCCGCCTTGGCGGGGAGTAGTTTCTTGAAAATTTCCTCACTACTTTCAAGGCACGAAGTGCCCGTGCAACGCCGGGCCACGTGCGTGGTATGTCTTGAAATCGAATGAACATTAAATTATATCAAATAATATAACTTCAGAATGAGGTAAAAGTTATAGAGAGGGGGGACGTTATGCATCAACATGCCGCAGGAAGTTAATCTAGCTGCCCTGGCAGCTAGTAAGTAAATTAATTTTTGAAGTATGCAGCATATTTTCAGATATTCAAGATGCAGGATGTTTTTTTTTTTTTTTTTTCAATTTATTACACTCTAAATGCGTAGGTAAGTCAATTTTTATTGGAAAGTGTCAGCTAATGCGTACCTTTTATGTGACAAAAGTTACAGAGCAATGGGTTCCTTCTTTCTCGAAAAATTCGTAAAAATGAAATATTTTAACTCTTAAATTTCCTACGATTATACAATGTGGGAAAGTAAAGGATGAAGAGGCAGTATCTGCAGAAATGAGTTTTTGAAACATTTGAAGAAATGCGTTTTGGATTTCAAACTAACAACAGGGAAATATTGGAGTTAGACTTTTTTTTTTTTAATCCCAGTTGCTGGTTGGTTCCTTTTTTATATTGGCAGTCTGCCAACGCCTCACGTCCCGGTGCTCCATCTCCTCGGACCTGCTCCTTCCACATGCAGGACATGGTGGCGCAGTCTGAATTAGTCCCGCTGTACCACCATGCAGCACATGCTGGTGAAAGAACACACACACGACTGCCTACACACACACACATGGCAACGCCTAAACACACACACATCTATCGTAATTTGCCATTGCGAAAAACATATTGCGAATTCGATACGTTCACAATTTTTTTAATTTTTTGGTTTATTTTAGTGCAAACCAAATGAGCAAGCTTGCACAAAAAGCTAAAGTACAATAGATTTTTTAAAAAATGCAAAATGAAAATTTTGCAGTTACTACCCTTCACCCTTCCCACGGCAACACACACACACACACATACGAGCGTGTGACTATGCAAGAATCACTCGAGTGAAGCCAGGTTCATCAGCATTTTTCTTATAACAGTTAATAACTCCCATCAAACAATGGGCTCACGCACGTAATTCTTTCCTTTTTAAGGAATCGGAACATCGGAAACGCATTACTTTTGTTCCTGAGAATACCTTCCAGAATTCGATGTCAAGGTACTCCCCAACACTGGGCAATGAATTCTTTGTCCCTGCTGGTCGGATAGAAAACTGTTGGCACGAAACAATCCTTTGTCACTTTCCCTAAATGCCCAGTCCTCCCCCAAAAGAGGCGAATTCATCACCTGGATTGAATTAGGAACTGGTTGACCGACTGCTCCTCATTATTTTGCCATTTCCCATTCTTGTGTCTGGAGATGAACAATGATACATGTGTTTCACAAAACAGGTAGATAAATCGCGTGGAATGGGTTTATCTATTTTTCAACCTTTGAATCCCAATTTATCTCTAGTACGATGTAATCTGCTTAAAATTTCAAACATTTTTTAATAGCTCATACAAGGTGGTTATAGTTATCTTGCTCGAACTTAACGAGCCCCCCTGTAAAGGCGTCCTTTTTTATAGAAGAAAAATTGCAATAAAATTCTTATTGATTGTATTAATTATGAGTTATCTGATTAGTGCTTATTAGAATAATTAAATAAATATTAACAAGATATTTTTCTTCATAAACTGTTATATGCACTTTTTTATACACGAGTTTGTCAGAAAGGCGAAGGCCAACATATGTTGTGTTTATGCGGAGCCACGAGCTCCGTGGAGTTTTGAACTATAATAAATCAAGCTTGATCTCTAAAAACGCATAACTGACGGAACGTTAATTATTAAAAGAACTATTTATCACTATAACACTTTAGTAATAAATGAACAGACGAAGTGCTCCTATAGCTGCGGGGCTCTGGGCGGTTGCACGGATTGTCCGGCCGCGGAGCTGCTCCTGAATGTCGCCATAATTTCGAGCGACGCTACTTTAAAGTTGTCTAGTGACGAAACTATTCTTCTGAAATTGACAAAATTTGGTGTGAATATAATGAAGGGATGGGATTTTTTTTGAGAGAATTTTTAAAAAAAAGTTCTTATTTCGCCACCCGAGGGGCTTTTTTTTAAACAAATTATACAACTACATACCCTTATACATTTGTGTTGATTTAAGAAAAATATCCCAACAAAACATGTTCAAAATGACAGTTATCATTTTCGGCTAATGTCAGGAATCGTAACATGTTCCAAAGTAAGCCAGTGTAGAGCCGCTATATAGACAGGCCGACGCATCAAGATGAAGCTTCACCACTTTGGATCCAATTCCTTAACTTTTACTTTCAAATTTTCATTGTTGAGGAGTAGGGTTACCAGAAAAAAGTTTTGGCACATTGCTAAGCTTTGCCAAATCCACGTGCCGCTAATAATTGCTCACAGTGAAAAATTACCAAAACGCGATTACTGGCCAGAAAAGACAACCACTTAAACACACAAACACGCGCTGGATCCAAAGTGGTGAAACTTAATCTTGATGCGCCGGCTCGTATATATAGGGGCCTTAAGCCAGTGTAATAAAGCCCTGAATGACGTCTCTGTTTGAGCCACGCACTGCGTACCGCTTCCGACTATTATTGGAGGTCGGCAGTCACGTGGGTTTTTGCGCGGCATTTCGGGTCTCCGCTGTGCAGTTTCGTTGTATTAGGCACAAGGGTTTCCATACTTTATGGCCAGTGGGCATTGTTTGAAAAGTTTCCGTGGCTTGCGGACCAATCCCCCCCCCCCCCGATAGAGATAGCTCATCACACACACTGTAGCTCATAATCAGTCATACATTTTGCATCGGAAATAACTAAAATGTGTAGTATTAAAAAATTTTAAAAAATCGTTGGGGCATTCATGAAATTTAAAAATACGATTTAAATTTCACAACGAAGCTTCAGTATTTACCAGCTAGATGTCAATATTCTTTTTAGTTTCAGAACTACTATTCCTTATTCACTAGGTCTAAGAAGTAAAATAATCAAAGTTACAAAGAAATCGATTCCATAAAGGACGTCACCTCCTTTATTTTTTCAAAATTTTTACTCTAATTTTTACTGATCTATTTTGCAATCAAAAAACTCTTTTTTAGTATATTAAGGCTACAGTGGACAAATAAAATTGATTTTTTTCAATTATTGATTTATGTGTCTAAAACTTTGTGTGCTTGTATTATTGTATATTTACGACATCTAAAAGCATAAAAAAACACAAATTAGTGCAAAAACAATGAATATTTTTTTTCAAATTTCAAATTTAAACATTTTTTTAACAAAATTTCAAAATGTTCCAGGCGTCGCAATTTTTTTTCAAACTTTGAATTTCTACTTAATTTCCAATCATTAGGCATGGTGGCACAAAACAATGCATTACATGCAATGTTTTATGAGATAGTTTATAAAAGATGGCTGAAAATAAAAATTTTCAGTTGAAAAAATCATATAAATTTTCATTTTCAGCCAATTTTTTTTAAACTATCCCATAAAACATTGCATGTAATGCATTGTTTTGTGCCACCATGCCTAATGATTGGAAATTAAGTGGAAATTCAAAGTTTGAAAAAAAATTGCGACGCCTGGAACATTTTGAAATTTTGTTAAAAAATGTTCAAATTTGAAATTTGAAAAAAAAATATTCATTGTTTTTGCACTAATTTGTGTTTTTTAATGCTTTTAGATGTCTTAAATATACAATAATACAAGCACACAAAGTTTTAGACATATAAATCAATAATTGAAAAAAAACAATTTTATTTGTCCACTGTAGCCTTAAGCTCTGAATAATTATTTGAAATTTTTTTAGAAATTTTAAGTATTGTTTGCTTTGCATTTTTAGGCTACAAATTAAAAAAAAAAAGAAATAAAGACAAAAATCAGGTCTTATGAAAGTAAATCATTTTAGCATTTCATTTGTTAATATAATTTACTCTATTTGTAGTATAAATAATTTTAAAAAGGGAGTCATTGCTTTTGTCTATATTTTCAGCATTAAATGGAAAAGGTATCGTGTACACAATCGACAACTATGGGATCGTTCTGAATTAGGAGTGAAACAAACTAGAAGATTCTTTGGTCCCATTCCGGCCGCGAGCGAAGACACTCCGCGCGGGGGGGGGGGGTCTCATTTGCTCGAAAGACCGACAGCCAGCAGAGAGTACACGAAGGGCGAGGGCTAGAAAAGATATCCCTCTATACTCCCCCCTCGCTAGGTCTCGTGCTTGTCTCGCGAGAATGAAGAGGCACGGTGAGGCGATAGAACCCGCCGGAACGCGAGACTTTGGCAGAGTGCCAATTAGAAAGAAAACCACCCAGCAACTCAGGTTCAAACAGAAAATATTTAGCAATTTGTCATTGCCTAAAAAGAACTAAATTAAATACATTTCGGAGGGAAATCATCATAACATGGAGCATGCTAAATTGACACAAAAATATATCTCCTTGCTGAAATAGTTGTTGCTATTTTTGCTCTTCAAGCTATAATTTTACATTTTAATGGAACTTTTCATTCTATAGTTCTTGATTTGGAGGATTATTTTATGTTTTAATTGCTTAATTTAATTACTTGTCGGTTTTTTTTTCTTGTACTGTAACTTTTAGTTTTATTTAAGGGAGTGTTTTCTTCTCTATCTCTATCTCTATCTCTTCTCTTCTCTACTAATAATAAAGCTGAAGGTTTGTCTGTCTTTCTGTCTGTTACGCGCGTAGCGCCAAAACCGTTCGGTCGATTTTCATGCCACTTGGCACAAAATTAGTTTGTAGCATGTAGTTTTGCACCTCGAAGCGATTTTTCGAACATTCCATTTCGTTCTTTTTCTATTCGAATTCTTAGCGGAAATTCGATAAAATAGGGAAGAAATATTCCACACACATTTTCAAGTCTTATGTCATTCGAAAGCTTGAAATTTTCTGCACAAAATGAAGTTTTTTCGAAGTTTCTACGATCATCAGGAGAGCTGTAAGAATTGTTTTTAGAATCCCGAAATTCAAGGCTTACCTTCAGTAAAGCAAGCCAAACGATTCTAAAATGGATCAGCTCGATAATAAAATTTGTTTGAAAAGAGAGATGAAAAGAATTATTTTATCAACGGAAATCAACTTTTCATGTTGTTACTATGGTTACGTGTTCATACTTATTTTTGTTTCGTTCTTTTTCCAGGGTTGCCAGACGTAGTATTTTTGATTCTACGGTAGTATTTTTTCGGCCCAAATAAGGAGCGTAGTATTTTTCTGGCAACCCTGTTTCCAATATACTAATGACTTAATTAAAAGATTTGGCGGATTTTTTTTTTTTTCATTTTCATAGATTTCGCATTTCAGCAACATTAATTTTGGCAACGTTTGGAAACAGTAGTATTTTGTAATATTTTTTTTAGAGGAGGCGTAGTATTTTTTTGTTCCAATTCTCTGGCAACCCTGTCTTTTTCCCGGTGAAGATGCTTTGGGACCCTGCTTGGCGCGTTTTCAAAAAGTCAACTACGCAAAATAGCTAGGGTTACCACGCTTGGCGCGCCTATCGTTCATTTAGCGAGAAAAGGGTACCTAAAGCACAGATTAACGAAATATCGTATCAATTTCGATATTGCATCGTTTTTTTAAAGTGTTTCATTTCGGAAAATGTATTGTTTTGTTTTTTAAGCTAGGAAAGAAAACTTTCTTCTTCTTTTAAACTTTGGTAAGATTTCTGTTGATTTCTGTTATCAACAAAATTGTTCTTATTTTCTCTTTTGGCTTATTTTTGTCCATCTCCCTTGGGGTTGCATTCGAATGTTCTAAGGGGGTGTTTTACCCCATTTATCGGGTAAATCAGTGTTTTCAATGCAAGGTGATATGAATTGGTTAACAAAAGTGATATGAATTGGCGCGATCACTTGGCGATATATCGCCAAGCTTTTGATCGCCAAATTTGCGCCAATTTGCTTTTTTTTTTTTTTTTGATTTAGGTTCAATTTGGCGCTGTTGGCGATATTTTGCGAAAAATCCACTCAATGATGTTAAAAACGACGATCTTTAGGAGATTAATCATTGTAAAATATTTTATTGCATTGTTTCGTATCAAACTAGGGCTACAAATGTTTGAATTGTTATCTTGCTCACTCCAAGCACTATTTTAGCACTTAAGGCATATACTAAGAAATTTACACGTAAAATTAAGTAGTGTGGGGTCCATATCAGATCTTTATATCACTTTGAATGAATTATAGTTGAATAAAACTAAAATAGAGCATTTTTTCTGATATATCAATTATTTTACAAATGAACTTTTAATTTTATACCACGGGCAAAGCCGTGCGGGTACCGCTAGTTGTTTAATATTCAAAATTAAATTTACATTTCAGAAGTAATATTTTTGAAACATTTGGCAAGCATATAATCGCTTTGTTTTCGTTGAAAAATAGAAGTAATATTTAAATTGCTTTACTCTTTAAATATTGATCTATGTACGCTTTAGAGTTTATTGTACACTGTACTCAATGTAATTGAATCTTTTATTTCAAAAACTATTTAAAAGACAAAATTTCAAATTTTCATAAAACATTTACATTACATATTAAATTATTTAATCACAATTACATCACTTTTTACTGAGAGAAATTTTCTCAAAATGCTTGTCTGGTTTCGCAATAAATATTTAAAAAAACTAACCTGCAAATAATCTTGGAAACTTCCAGCAGATAAAACTTCCTCACACAAAGCACTCATGCAAAAAATAAACACTAAGTATCCCATATTCTGCAATTCCATATCGCTTGCACATTAAATTCAAACCAGCGGTCTTTTCTACTGTTGCCAAATGTCATCTGCGGCGGGGAAAAAGAGAAAGTTCATTCAGACGATTCTCCCGCGGTTCTGACGTCACGATGCGTGTCAGAGGACAGTAACTCGCTACTTTCAATATCACGTGTCACTTTCACCGAAACGATCGCAAGCATCGGATGCGGCAAATTTAAAACAAGTAAATCATTATTTCGCGTGCTTTTTCAAGGTCAGTTTGAGGAACAATTCAAGGAAGTTCAATGATTCAGTGAAAAGAAGTCTCTCAATTCTTTTGTGCTTCTTCGCTGTTTTTTCTAGGCAAATCAAAAAGAAATTCCAAAACAGTGAAAACTTAAAGTTTTAATAAAATAAATCAAATATGTCGGAGAATGAAAATTTTGTGCAAGGTGAAAGATTCCCAGCTTGTTGTGTGTCCTTGGGGATTCGACCTGAACTTCGTTATCAAAATAGAAATAAAAATACATTTTATAAGTAGGCGAAGTTCTACATCTGGAATGAACCAGTTTGCGATGATTTATGAAATAAAAGAAAGAGGCAAAACCAGGAGCGCCTAGATACGAGGTCACGGGAGGTCACTGTGGCCTCCGTATTCGGCACATTTTGCTGACGATTTGGCAATTTGAAGACAATATTGCAACATTGAGATTATTTGTTCTTTTTAATTGTTAGAATTGTTTTTGAAAGATGCCTAATGTTTTTTCTCACTAAATGTTATGCATGTATGGCATGTTTGCATGTTTGTATTTTATCATTCGGTAAAAATGAAACTTCTTTCGGCAAATTGATAATTTCCCCCTCCCAAAAATTTTAGTTTGGGGCGCGACTGGGCAAAACATTCCATCTTTGACTTATGCGGATGTCTCATCAGAAATCTTTAATCCAACGTAAGTGGGTCGGTCTTGTGAAAATTTCCACACCCCTTAACATTCTATATCATTCGAAAGAGCTTTTTTTCTGCTCCAAATTAAGCTTATTTCAATTTTCTCAGTTAATTAGAACAGCAGATATAAAGTTTCCTAATTTAGCGAAAACATTTGGTTTACCTCAATTCAAGTCCAGAACTATAGAGCTAAATGTTCTCGAATTTTAAAACGAATATTTGATCGTGCGAAATTGCAGTTTTGCAATGCTCAAGAGCCTCTTAGCACCTAAACTCTGAAATTTGGTACAAGTTAGTTTAAAACTTGGCGGAGGATTTTTCGAAGGATTTTTTGAAAAATAATTCTAGTCTTCGTATTTTTATCAAGTTATTTCTTGTCTTCGTTTCAAAGTGGGATTTTAATATATTTTTTATTATAATGAGTTTTCTACTAAAATTATATTTCCTACCGGAAAAGGATAGGAATTTCTATTTTATTCCAATCATAATCGAAACGCATATTTTAATCTCATTCCTCCAAAGAGAAAGTTTGAATCCTCGCGAAATAAATAAGAATGGGAAGAGCAATTTCGGGAGTTGGTGATATGAGTGGCAACAAGCAAACGGCGGAGCCTACTTATTATTCGAAAAGTTTCAAAACCTCAATACATCGATGCTCATGACCCACTAATCCAGCGTTTTTCAACATTTTTTGACCTGCGAACCGGCAACAGCTTTAAAAAAAAAAAAAAACAAAACAAAACAAATACAGCAGACCGACGATTTATTTTTTAATTTTAATTCTCTTCTCCTCCCCCATCCCCCTTGTTTTTGCAAAAAAAAAAAAAAAGAGAGAGAGAAAACTTTGCATTTGCGGACTTTTCAAGACATGTGATTAAAAAAAAAAAATTACGGGATCGGTGAGTTTTTTTCCCCTTTCTTCTTTTTTTTCTGCTTTTTCCCCCCTTCCTTCTCCTTTTTACTTTCTTCTATATCTATTATATAGAAGAAAGTATTGGTTTCGTGAAAATTTTCGAATGTCGAATTTTGACGGATTTGCACGTTTTGAGGTGCGCTGAGTCCATTTCGACCATTTTTGGAAAATGTCTGTCTGTGTGTCTGTGTGTGTGTGAGTCTGCATGTGTGTGACCAGTTTTTGTGGCCGCGCTAAAGCAAAAACTACTGCATGAAATCAAAAAAAAATTTTTGCACATATGAACCACCATGTGAACTGGTGCACCTGACTTTGTTTAGCGAATTCCTCCAAGGGGGGTGGAGCAATCGCACGTGTTCTGCGCGTGGGTGATTGCTATATCTCAGGAAGTAACCGGCGGAATCAAACGAAAATTGTTCCATAGGTAGAACCTACCGAGTACAGGTGCTGATTCAATTTGCGTGTCAATATCTCGAAGGGGGGTGGAGCAATCGCACGTGTTCTGTGCGGGGGTGATTGCTATATCTCAGGAAGTAACAGGCGGAATCAAACGAAAATTGGTCCATAGGTAGACCCTATTGAGTACAGTCGCTGATTCAATTTGTGTGTCAATATCTTAAAGGGGGGTGGAGCAATCAAAAGTGCTTATTTTGTCATTGCACCTACTGTATCTCGAGAAATATTGCTGAGATTTGA
The DNA here is from genome assembly GCA_038373865.1 of Uloborus plumipes. Classification (NCBI taxonomy): domain Eukaryota; kingdom Metazoa; phylum Arthropoda; class Arachnida; order Araneae; family Uloboridae; genus Uloborus; species Uloborus plumipes. Next base: position 48,701 of record JAXGGA010005551.1, read on the forward strand.
ATGAAATTTGGAATCACACTAACCCAATAAGGAAGCAAGCATCGATTAAATTTTGGCGCCAATCGCCCCAGGAGGAGGGTGGGGTGATTTTTGCGCTTTAGTCAACAATGCGAAAATCAATTCATTAAAAAATCGCTTTCACGCTATCAAGACACACGGCAGTGTGTCAGCCAAGTTCGCGCTGCACATCTGCTAGTGTATCTTTACACGAACCGTTTCGGGCTACTTTCGACCCCTCCGTTTCTCAAGAACTACTTCATCTACATGCGTTAAATTTTGTAAGTCTATTAGAGTGACATAGAACACCCATAATCCTAAATTTTATGAATATATCTCTTTTAGTTTTAAAGTTATTAATATTTGAAAAGTGAAAATATGGCGATTTTCTTATTTAGATTATACACTCACTCATCAAAATGTTTACCTACTTCCAAGTGTCTCAGAATCTTAAAATTTGGCATCAAGGTATATTTCCATACACTAACTATGGGAAAAATCTAAAAAGTCCAAAAACTACATTAAAAAAGCAAGAAAAAAAGCATTTTTTTATGAGTATCTTGGCGCGATTTATAAATGGTTCGTCAAACAAAAGCGCCAAAATGCTTGTAAAACGTTACCAAAAATAAACTACTTAAGTTTAAAATCAAATGTTTTATTGTAAGCTGTTTCAAGGCTTTGTTTGCCTTGACGGAAGATTAAAATGGTTTATCAAGATGAAATAAATAATTCGAATCTGCCACCTTGCGGTGACTTAAGATATTAACCAAGTAGTTAAATATATATTATATATATATTAAATATTCTATTCCTCTTTTAAGAAAAATATAGGGTAAACACGAAGAAAATTTACTTATTTCGAATGTCGTCTGTTCCAAGCGAGGTACTTTCGCAGCACTTAAACTTTATAATATGGGTAAAAATGCATCAATATTGCTACATTCAAACGTTGCTGAAAAAAACCTTTATCAGTAAATATACCGCTCTTCAGTCTTAACTCAAATAAAAATATATGTGTATATATGAAAAACAAATGAAGGGCAGTATTTATTCAGTAGTATATTAATTTGTGTCTAAATGAAAGCATAACCGTTACTTCGGCTTTTCAAAAATGCATGATATCCCAACAAAAACATAAATGCGAAACAGGAGCCAAGTTCGGTTGAAACAACGTTTGGGCAGTTTGAAGCAGCGGTGCCACCGACAAAAGAGTAGAAATCTAACAGACTCCAAGTTCTATAACTGTTCTGTTAACTACAGTCGTGAGAGTTAAATAAATTAATGAACATTTCAATAACTCTCACGACTGTAGTTAACAGAACAGCTATAGAACTTGGAGTCTATTAGATTTCTACTCTTTTGTCGGTGGCACCGCTGCTTCAAACTGCCCAAACGTTGTTTCAACCGAACTTGGCTCCTGTTTCGCATTTATGTTTTTGTTGAGATCATTATTACCGAAAAACTTATATGGTGATTCCCATTTTCAAACAACAAGTCTAGCTCTTTGTTTTCAGCCTTGTCCACTTTCACTCAAAAATAAGCAGTTTATCTTCAATTCTTGTTTTTTTTACTTCCTTTTACGTAGTAAAGGAAGTATTGTGATCGCGAAAAAAAAATCACTCAAATTTGAGTCTAAATTTTGATTTTGCTCACCCCCGAATGAAAATTCCTTAGTTTTTTTGACCTGTCAGCACGTGTATATGTACCTAGCAACATATAAGCAGCCGAAAAATTTTTTTCAACCACCCCCGAGTTAATTACGACGAGTTTTCTCGTGACGTCTGTATGTACGTATGTGCGGATGTATGTGCGTATGTGTCTCGCATAACTCAAAAACTATATGCCTTAGAAACTTCTACCTTGGTATGTAGGCTCTGAGGATGGTCTTGTTGTGCACCTCCCCTTGTGGTTGCATTCGAATGTTCCCAAGGGGGTTTTTCACCCCTTTTTTGGGGGTAAATCAGTGTTAATTTCAATGCAGACTCAAGTGATATGAATTGGCGCGACCACTTGGCGATATATCGCCAAGATTTTGGTCGCTAAGTGTTTGACGCCAACTTGGCGTTTCGTGGCAGATTAGGGGAGCAAATATTTGAATTGTTACCTTGCTCACTCCAAGCACTTTTTTTAACACTTAAGACAACTACTAAGAAATTAACACGTAAAAGGAAGTAGTGTGGGGTCCATACCATATTCTTCCTTTTAAAGTTTTTATTCAGCACTGCAAAATATGAACTGTTGTATTTAGAGTATAATACTATCAGCAGAGGTTCCAATTCAAAACTGTAAAATGCAGTAATAAACTGTAAAACTAGCAATTTTACAACTTATTACTGTAAAGTTAGAAATTTTACAGTTTATTGTCATAATTTAGCAATATTGTTCTACAAAAACAACAGTATTATACTGGCAACCGAGGTTTCAGTTTAAAACTGTAAAATGTGCAGTAATAAACTGTAAAATTATCAATTTTACAGTTTATTGCTGTAAAATTAGAAATTTTTACAGTTTATTACTATAAAATTAACTGTATTATACTGTAAAAACAACATTCATTTTTTACAGTGTATTACAGCGTTCTCTCTCTTTCTTTTTTATTTTAAGAACGGAGTTGATGAGCAAAAATTTCTAAGGATCCGTTAAATTTTTCTGCGAACTGGTACCAAGCCGCAGGACCATCGGTTGAGAATCGTTGCACTAATCCATGCTTGCTTGGGTTCAGCCTTCAAATTAATTTGTTGACTTTTTTAAAGGTTGACTATTTAACTACCATTATTCATTTTTGCTTTCGCATCGATTAAAGAACTTATTCCACCAATCAACGAAAGCTCAAGTTTAATAAAAGCTAATTAAAAAAAAAAGAAAGAGTTTGCACTGGAGAAATTTGATGGGATGTCTGGTAATGTCGATTACCAGAGTGGGATGTTTCGTAATAATGCGTGTTTAAGTACACGCATTCCTTCATTTCAGTTTTTAACCGACTTCAAAAAAGGGGGAGGTTCTCAATTCAAAGCGTGTACTTTTTTTTTTTTTTTCTGTTTGTTCGCACATAACATCTGATCTACTGAACCGATTTGGACGATTTTTTTTTAAATCGATGGGAGATGGTGTAACTTAGGTACCATGTACTCATATAACGATATTTGTTCACTAGAAAAAAAGTTATTATGGAAAACAGTAAATTTCATGTCATTTCCCCATTAAATGATTAAATTTTCAATCCATTGTTGCAAAAATTTGTTGCCTTGCAACAGCAATATTAATAGTAATCATGATGAAAATTTTGAACCAAGGCTTCTCTGGAGTAGGTATTGCTTACTTCAATGAGAAACCCGATAGTCAAGTGGTTAAACTCGTCAGGTTGAAGTTCCTGATAAAATGAGATCGAGTCCAGGTCTGCAAGGATTTTTTTGAACAGCTGCATGTTTTTTTTTTTTTAATTTGTATAAATATACGATTTTAATTAACGAAGATATCAATTAATAAGTAGTCGAATTTAAAGCGATTTGTATCAAATGATTAAATATGAAATCCATTGTAACAAAAAGTGGTTGATATGAAACTGTAATAATAATGATAATGAGAATTTTAAATGAAGGCTTAACTAAATCAAACATGAAACTCATTAGCGGACAACGTACGTAGTATGTGCTAAAATCTTATGAACAACACGAAACTAGAATTGCTTTGAAATATAAATTAGTTGAAAAGCCGTTGATATTTAAATGGCTTTGATTAAGCTAGTATTGTAAATACCAATAAGAGAATAACAAAGATTTTTTTTTTGTGTCAATCGTTTAAAATTTTAGACGCGTTGATAGTTTCTTCCTTTTTTTTCACAGTTTATTTTATGGAGCATTTACTTAAGAAAATTAGGTGAAGTTTCGTAATGGAAACATTACCTTATTTCATAAGTACACTTACAATAACAAGAATAAAATAAAATAATTTTGGAAAAAAATAGAACCGACTTCTGTAGGAAATTGCTCTAAAAAGTAAAAAATAATTTTTTTCTTTGAACACCATCGAAACTACTCTTAAACATAAGTTTTGAAGTCGGCGCAAAAACGATAGGTAAAATGATATTTAACCATATTTTGCCAACATTTTTCAGAGAAACCATCGAAAATTAAAAGCAGAATATTTGTACCATAACACGAGTGTGTGGTAATGATTGAAATGTATGCGAATGCTCTTAAAGAACCTGGATCCATTAAACTTTATATACGTAGTTGAATTGTAGTTGCGATGATTCTATGTATTGTTTTTGCGCCGACTTCAAAACTTAGTTTTAAAGTAGTTTCGATGGTGTTCAAAGAAAAACATTACTTTTTACTTTTTAGAGCAATTTCCAACTGAAGTCGGTTCTATTTTTTTCTAAAATTATTTTATTAGAAGACATCGAATATTTTACAGACTTATAAGGAAGTCATGTGGTGCGCACATCAAATTTTCACTTCTATTTGTGGGTTAAGGTTGGAAGTAATGTTATCAGGAAAGTTTTTCTACTCGAATTTTTGCCTAAATTTACATTTCACTCACCCTCGAATTAATGCTGATTGACTCGTTTATTCAGCACTGCCGTGAGCTCAATGTACTGAAGCTCCCGATTATCCGGCAGGGTAACCGCAGATAAGTGAATGCCGCGGATAATCCAAACGATAGCGTGACGTTTGCGTGATAGCCTATGAAAAACGAACTAGATAAAACGTCACAGCCAACTTAGCGAATTAGAGATTAGAAGAGCTTGTGAGCTCTTATTGGCTCCGCCCGTAGTGACGTTCAGTGACAAGTTAAGTTGCTGGGAACTATAGCAGTGGCGTATCCAGGAATTGATTTTGGGGGGTGCAAATCGAGCATCGACACTGTGATGAGAAAGGAAAAAAATCAAGAAATATGGTGAAACTTTAAAAACGCAGTATTTCGATTCAGTTTTTCTATTGAACGTTGCTCAAAGATTGTTTTTTTTTTTTTCCACAAAAATGAATATCATGCAAGAACAATAAGGCGCGGGTACATCGCTCATTTTCCTCTTTTCCACAATTACAGAATAACAATTAGTTTTGCTTCTTATTGTCGAAAAGAGAAAATAATATGACAATATTTCAGTGTCCATAAAGTATTTTTCATTGAAAAAACCTAAAGCATATTTACATGAAGGTTACATGTTTTTTCAAAATTCAGTGCCACCATTTTTTATAGTCTTACAAAGTCTTGGGGGTGCACTGGTCCCTTGGCACCCCCCCTGGATATGCCACTGAACTATAGTGTATGGAATACCAGAAAACAGTTCATAACAGAAGTGTAAACAATGATTTTTGCTAATGGCAACAATTATTGATGGAATGATGACTTCAAGATTTTAACGACGCGAGACAAGAATAAGGAAATTGCTTTTCAAGGTTATGTTTTGTGTTTCTAAGTTAGTTTTACATATTTTCGATGTTATACGAGTTGTTTAAAGTAATTACGTCTAAATAAAGTTTATTAGTTTACAGAACAAATACATCATACATTTAAGTTACAGTTAAAACGATAACAATGAATGTAAAAAAAAAAAATGTATTTAAACTCTAAAAACGACCAATAGCGCACTCGCATTTTTCTTCAAAATTATCATCGTAAAGTATTAAATTGTAGTTTAAAAAAACAAAAAAATACGCCTTTTAACTGTATTTCATGATACTCTAACCGATTCCCTCTGATTTTCAAATCTATTGAATATCCGCTAAGTGAACATGTAATACAGTTTAGCCTTTACAGTGCGTTTCGAAATGATAGGTCCACCAATAAAAACGAAAGTTATGCTGGAAAAAAAAGGTTGAATTGTGAACAAAGTACTATTTTATAAACTACATTACTTCATTCAATGTAAAATAGCTCATAAATAATTTACAGATAATAAGAGTAATGAGGGAAACTAAAATTAGATGAAACAGCTGTTTCAAAAAGATAGGTCCACTGAACCAACTTTCAAATAAATGTTGAATTAATAAGAAATTTTTCTGATTTTTTTTCTGAATAAGCTCATAAATCCTATTTGGCATGGTTTCTACAAGTTTTTGTAAACAATTTGTCCCGATTTTTTACCATTCGGAGGAAATAGTCCTTTTTAAGTCTGCAGTACTGTTGTACTGACTTCCGCCTGCATACACCGCTCTTGCGAGTATACCCCACATGTTTTCTACTGGATTCAGGTCGCGGCTGCAAGGTGGCTAATCGATAACATGCACAACATTATCCAGAAACCATTCAAAAGTGGACTTTGCAGAGTGCAGAGGAGCATTGTCCGATTGGAACATGAAGAATGAGCCCCCAATGGGTTCTGATTGTGGAAGAAAATATTGTTCAAACAACTTGTTATAGCCAGCAGCATTCAAACGATTGTCTACAATCGCTGCATCCGTTTTTCCTGTCCCTCTGAATCGGGAACACACCATAACGGAACCATGATCAGCTTGCCTCTTCGAGAATATCTGTCTATCGTTACGTAGATCGTGCCAGTAATAAGGCCAACCATCTGGACCATCCAGGTTGAATTCCTTTTTATCACTGAATATCACACGATGCTTTATCTTGCTCCAGGACATCACTTCCTGTTCGAATTTCAATCTCCTTTCTTCATGCTTTTTAGTCAATTTCGGAGCCGCTTTCCTTTTCCCGTAAACTAAATTGCCGAACTTCTTTACTGCTCTGTGAACTGTAGATTTTGATATTGAAGGGTTTAGTTGTTTGGCCAAAGTGGATATGCTCATTATTTCCAGATTTTAGATCCCTTACGATAGTGCTTCGTTGTCGGAGTGCCACTTTTGATGGGCGGCCAGATGATTTTTTACTGCTACAACCATTTTTAAATAGCAAAAAATTGTTTGCAACACTTTGCAATCTGTTTAAAAGCTTACTTATTTCTCCATTCGAGTTTCCAAACTGTTTAAATGCATCAATTTTCCCCTTCTCAACCGGTGAAAGACTGCAACGACAACCGGTTTTGTTTGACTACAAAGTCCTGTTCAAATCTGTTTAAATACCTCCACAGCAGCAAGCATAATCCCGTAGTAAGACTAAGCAACGATACTTATGCAAATTTTTGGAAATAAATGTGGTTGAGGCAAAGTTTCTGAAGGCGGACCTATCTTTTTGAAACGGTCTGAAAATGAAAATCTGCATCAAATTAGAAGAAATGATTTATTTTTGAGAAATTTCATCAAACATAGTTATAACAATTACAGATATATAATTACTATCAAAAAAAGTGATTCTTATTCTCAATTAAAGGGTGGAAATTTTGAAAAATAAGGGTGGACCTATCATTTCGAGACGCACTGTATTATTAATAATAGTATTAAATATATTACTTTTATATTTGTAAATAACGTGAATTTTATCTTTTATTCAGAGTTACATACATACATACAAACACCACATGTGAAACTAATAAAAGGGAGTTAAAAAGGGGAAAAAAGTACAAAAGACCCGCGAATAATCCGAACCACAGATGATCGGCAGTTTTCTGTTCCTTTTGGGACAGCCGAAATATCATTTTGACCATCCCCGAATTAATTATCATGCTTTTTCCGTGAGATCTACTGGCCCGACGAAAGGCAATGGCAGCCTAATCGGAAACTAGGGTCCCACCGGCTTAGAATCGGAGTAGCATCCATTTTATGTTTTCTGGAGGGAGAATCGCACGGAGACCAAACTGACAAAGGGATCGAGATTTAACTCTCGGCGGCCCTGTCTGTCTATACCAGTGGTCGGAAGTAGCACGCTACAAGTAGCGAAACTACTGTAGTAGCTATATTTTTCAGTAGTTTGTAGTGTAGCGCACTACTTTTTAAAAAAAGTAGAGTAGTGAGTAGTGCGATGTAAAAAAATAGTTTATAGCGATTTCTGGAACCTACTTTTAAATTTAAAAAAATAAATAAATAAATGAAAAAAAAAGAAAAAAAAGAGAGAACGAAGGAAAAAACAAGGTTTAATTGACTCTGACTGGTGCAAATCTTGCACGACTACAACAGCGGTCGCAATGAGAAATAAGAACCATAAAAATATGAGCTGATCAATTTTGACGAAATATTGTTCTATCTGTTTGATGTCATTGGTTTATTTGGCATCATCTCCATATATTATTTCTCTAAGCCGAATCCTATACCCGGTCGAAACTCGCTCATTTCTTTATCGAATTGCAAGAAAATTTATGATTTTGAAGCTTATCCCGCGGGCTATTGACGAAAATTAGACCCACCCTCTAAAAAGTGACGGTTCGTTTTTTATTCGAACTTCAATTTTTGGGCACAAAATTGACTCTATCTAGCGAAATAATTGTCGTATCGTCTCCATTTTGATTTCATTCGAATGATTAGAAAAAATGCGTTCTTTAGAACGTTTCTCCGCTAGCGCCGCGTAACGAGAATCTCGAAAATCCACGTTTAAGCGACTTATAAGCGATTGAAGTTTGAAAAAGTTAAATTTTTTGCTCAACTGTTAAAATCGTTACCATTTTTGTTCAAATCAATTTTAAATGCGACATTTCAAGCCAAGGCTTAGCTCGGTAAACCTTAATTGTAACTTTTTTTGTTTCAAAATACTATGGTAGTTGTGCGATAACGTTAGTATTTAGTTTAGAAGTAGCCTTGGGTATTTGATTTTAATATAGGGTATCACTTTTGTAGTAGTTGTAAAAGTGAACGTGTCTTTGATCTCTTTGAAAAGTTGTCAGAACGACGGCAGTAGATGGCGATGTTGTGCAAATGAAGCCAATAAAAATTGTCGTATTAAATTTTAAGTTTAGAGTTTTTTTTGCGGAATTCCGCACGGGTCACCTAGTAATTTTTATATTTCTTCAATAATTTTTATGTTCCTAAATATTCCCTGGCAAGAAATTAAAAGAAAAAAAAATTGAAGGATGAATTCTTTCAATCTTTCAACTTTGGAATCCTGTCTTGTGGCGAATATTCGTAAAAATTGTTTTTTTAAAAATCTAAAAAGGACTAATTTTAGCAAAAAAAAAAAAGGGGGGGAACAAAAAGGAAAAATAACAAATAAATTCAAAGACAATTCCTAGTTCTATTCCATATTCAAATACGTTAATTTATTACTGTAAATGTAAACCACTTTTCGAATTTGTTCGGTCAATCCTCAAACGGTGTATGGTTTTTATTTATTTATTTTTAAAAAAAGTAGCGAAGTATAGCGACTACAATTCAAAAGTAGTTTGTAGTCGCTACATTTAAAAAAAATGTAGTTGTAGTTAACTACATTTCTCACAAAGTTGTTGCAGTTGTAGTTCGCAAGAAATGCAGTTTTTCCAACCACTGGTCTGTACTGCCGTGGGCAGGTAAAGGGCAGTAACTGCAAATTTTTCGATTTTCATTTTTTTGCATTTTTGAAATCTATGTTACATTAGTTTTATGGTACAAGCATCTTTTTTTGGTTTCCGATGAAAAAAAACTGTTTTTTAACCAATGGTAATTAGCAGTAACTGCATTTTTCGTTGCTGTGGGCAGGTAAACGGCAGTATCTGCATGTCTGCAGGATGAACATAATTTTAATCGCTGTGCAAAACTTGCATCAAGCCGCAAAAACCGTTTTCCTTTGTACTTAAACTAAGCGAAAGTAGGGGTGCCCTAATGGGAGGTCACGGGAGGTCATTGGTTGTACTTGAATGTTCCCAAGGGGGTGTTTTATTCCTTTTGGGGGTGAATCAATGTTAATATCAAAGCAGACTTTTGTGATATAAATTTGCGTTAACACTTGGCGATATATCGCCAAGCTTTCAGTCGCCAAGTGCTTGTCGCCAACTTGGTGACATATCGCCAAACTGGCGACAAATTTGGTGAAAAAAATATTTTATGAGTTTGGGTTCAATTTAGCGCTATTGGCGGTTTTTTGCGAAAAATCCACTGAATGATGCTAAAATCGGCGATATTTAGAAAGTGAATTGTTGTAAATTATTTTTTGCTTTGTTTCGTGGTACATTTGGGGCGTAAATGTTTCAATTGTCATTTTGCTCATTCCAAGCATTATTTTAACACTTAAGGCATCTACTAAAAAAGTTTACACGTAAAAGAAAGTAGTGTGGGGTCCATACCAGATTTTTTTCTTTCAAATAAAGTTTCTCTCCACTAGCAGACAATATTTTTCACGATTTCAAAGATACACAAGCCAAACTTGGCAGACGACAAACAAAAATGCAGCAATGAAATGGTTTTATTTACATTGTTTTGTTTTCTTTTAATTACAGTTGCTTTCATACTAACAGACGATAGTTTTTGTAGTTCAATCCTTAGCTGTTGCATTTTTAATAGTACTATGAAAAAAATCGTCGGCACAACAAGCATTTCAAGCGCTCTTTTTCTCAAAGTGATTTCTTGTTTTGATGCAAAGTACAAAGCATTAACTGATTTGTAGTAATTTTAAAACATCTGGTGTGTGCGCCACACTACTTCCTTCTACGTTTAAATTCCATAATAAATGCCTCAAGTGTTAAAATAGTGCATTAGAGTGAGCAAGATAACAACTCAAGCATTTACACCCCCAGTTTGTCACGAATCAATGCAAAATAATGTTTTACAATGATTTATTTTCTAAATATCGCCGATTTTAACATGATTCAGTGAATTTTTCGCAAAATGTGCCCAATAGCGCCAAATTGAATCCAAATTTAAAAAAAAAATCATTTTTTCGCCAAATTTGTCGCCAACTTGGCGGCAAACACTTGGCGACCAAAAGTTTGGCGATATATCGCCAAGTGGTTGCACCAAATCATATCACTCAACCTGTATTGAAATTAACATTGATTTACCCCACAAAGGGGTAAAAGACCCCTTGGGAACATTCGAATGCAACCACAAGGGGAGGTGCACAACGACCACCCTCAGAGCCTACATACCAAACTAGAAGCTTCTACGGCATATAGTTTTTGAGTTATGCGACATACATACATACGCACATACATACAAACATACATACATACGCACATGCATACGTTCATACAGACGTCACGAGAAAACTCGTCGTAATTTACTGGGGCATGGTCGAAAAGGATATTTTGGCTGTTTATATGTTGGTAAGTACATATGCATGTGCTGATAGGTCGAAAAAACTACTCAACATTCATTCGGGGGTGAGCAAAATCAAAATTTAGACCGAATTTTGAGTGAAATTTTCTTTGTGATTACAATACTTCCTTTACTAAGTAAAAGGAAGTAAAAATGGCTGAAGAATCATCAAGTTTTGTTTCATATTTTCCATAATACAATACAGTTCATTATATTTTTTAATTATATTTCGCGTACGTTTATATTAAATCTATATCAATAGGATACACGGTATTTATGTATATTTTTAAATAAAACATATCATTCACAATGCAATAATATATTTCATAATAACATATCTACTCCGCATGTTGTCGAATATGTAAATACGGGACATTTAGTAGCATACTGTGCAGTTACTGCCGACTGCCAGTCAATTCCGCATGACAATTAGAGTGAAAAGGGCAGGTAAACGGCAGTATCTGCTTTACCTCTCTATGCGCTTGCAAAATCAAAATGCAATCGATTACCCAAAAAATATATCGGTATAAACATATAGTATCGCCTATGTTCGAAGTTCAATGTTTTATTGATCTTTGTGGGAAATCAAAAACGCGTTTCTTCAATTATCTCGAAAACTCATTTTTGCAGATACTGCCGTTTACCTGCCCACGGCAGTGTACGTACGTAAAACGCGTGCGTGTATCTCGTATTTGAAATTTCGTAAGTAGACGAGAGTCTGTGTAAGGTCTTTGTTTTGCATCATTCTTTTGCAGGATCGAGTTTGGAAATTTATGAACAGTAGACAGTGGTGCACACATGGGATATGTCCAGTCGTTTTACTTATATTTATCGCTGCACATCATAAGCAGAAAGATTTTGCGCATGCATAGGCTGAAGCAAACGACATTGAGAGTTTGCAGCCCTTTGGCAACTTTAGGGTTTTCATTTTTGTTGCCAATGCGAAATATCAACCTTTTCCTAAATTTTAGTTCCAATTGAGTGTTGGTCGTTGAACCAATGTGCTGTTTTCTTCCTGTTATTGAGAGTTCGGAGGAGTTAATTTTAAAACTGGTTTGGATTGAAGGGGGATAATTTTTCTTTTTATACGGGAGCATATTCGTGAAATACTTCCGAAATAGTCAAGAATATTCGTTTTTTATGAAAATTAAAATTTTACAAAATTTTTTCGCTTTGGTTCAAGTTTATGACTTTTAAATGCGCTAGATCAAGCGCATTTATCTCCGGTGATTCTTTATCAGTCAACATTTTTTCGAAATCTTTCACTAACAGTTTGAAATTCATGAAGTGCTTAAAAGAATTTTCGATTGAAGTTACTTTGTTTTTTAAAACAATTCATAGATAATTGTATTACTTTCTTTTACGTAGTAAAGGAAGTATTGTGATCACGAAAAAAAATCACTCAAATTTGGGTCTAAATTTTGATTTTGCTCACCCCCGAATGAATGTTGAGTAGTTTTTTCGACCTCACGTGCATATGTACCTACCAACATATAAGCAGCCGAAAAATCATTTTCAACCACCGACGTTAATTACGACGAGTTTTCTCATGACGTTGCATTCGAATGTTCCCAAAGGGATGTTTTACCCATTTTTTGGGGTAAATCAGCGTTAATTTCAATGCAGACAAGTGATATGAATTGGCGCGGACAATAGGCGATATATCACCAAGCTTTTGATCGCCAAGTGTTTGACGCCAACTTGGCGATAAATTTGGCGAAAAATTGTTTTTTGAATTTTGGTTCAATTTGGCGCAATTGGCAATAATTTGCGAAAAATCCACTGAATGATGTTAAAATCGGCGATATTTAGAAAATTAATAATTGTAAAACATTTTTTTTTCAATGTTTCGTTGAAAACTAAGGGTGTAAATATTTGAATTGTTATCTTGCTCGCTCCAAGGACTATTTTAACACTTAAATCATCTACTAAGAAATTTATACGTAAAAGGAAGTAGTGTGGGGTTCATACCAGATTTTTTTCTAAAGGTTTTTTCATTTCTTGAATACATTGAAAAAAAAAAAAAAAACAGAATAGAAACTTTTAGGGGAGACAGCTAAAGGGTTAAGAGTTAACTCCCTCCAGGTTTTTTTTTTAAAGCAATCTATGTTGGACAGCCTAAAAGAAGTATTTAACTGAACAAATTTAAATAACACACAAACGCTAACTTAATGCTTTTCAGAATTCAAAGTTGGAAAAAAAATTACACTTATTCAATACTTTTTTTCTTTTTCTTATGATAAAAAACTTATTTTAGATCTTCAAGCCAAAATTTCGACTCTAACATTTGGCGCCCCGGACAGGGCTCTGGTTTTTCCGGCCCTGGGACCGCCCCTGCTAAAAATATTCATTACGTTTGAAAAGAAAAATAAAACAAAGAAAAGAAATACTATTTCAAAGTTACTTCTCTTAATTTGCTATAATTTTTCTAAAAAGTTATTTTTATTTTTTACTAGCTTATTACCCTGCGTTGCCCGGTATTGCATTATGTTTATCTTATTTCATGCTAAAATGAAATAGGTGAGCCTAAAATTGAAAATTCATTGTTGATCGTAATCTTTGTTGGAAAATACTCATATTTAAATGTGCTATATGTTATCAATTTGTATGCTTAAAGGCTTATCTCTATAACTGTATCTATTCAAAATTGAAAAAAAAAAAAAAAAATGGCCATTTTGAGACAAAGAATTTGAATTTTGAGCTTTTTGGATTTTTTTAAAACTTCAAAACCCACACAGCCATTTTTATATTTATAGATTTCTAAACTTGTTACAATTGTAACAAAAAACATATAGCGACATTTAAATTTAAAAATTGTATTATTGAGAGTAAATCATAGAAACAGAAACTGTACAACAACCCATTAGATGGCACCACCATAACCATTGCCATGCCTCCATAGTAATGGTTATGGTGCTGCCATCTAGTACCGTAACGCCATTGAGAACCAACTAACACCCTTTCAAGCACGAGTTTTTTTCGGACAAATATTAAAAAATTATTGACCTTTTTTTTGACAAAAAATTAATATATAAGTTATTTCTTGCAATTTTAGTGGTGGGTATTGACCGGGGAGCGAGGGTGGGAACAAAGGATATTAAAAATACATACATATTTTTTTTCAAACAAAATATAAATTATTTTTTTGTACATTTATAAAAATTCAAAAAATATTAAAAAATTCAAATTGCTTGCAAGCATACAGATTATTGAAACGTCAGTTTGGTATGATATATCATGGAGTGTGGTACTGCTCCTAGTCCAACATGACGGTTCCTATAATAGTATCTTGTTTCTTTCCTTATCTTTTTACCCCTCTCATTCAGGCCCGTGCTGGCCCACCGGGACACCGGGGCGTATCCCGGTGCGCCCTTCAGTACGGCGTCCCTTTCCTTTTTTTTAATTCAGCAAGTGAACATTTTTATAAAAATCGCGCAGATAACCAGTTTATCTTAAAACCAGTTTGAAAGAAAATAACCTCAATTAAAAGTGTAAATGTATCCCACAAAAAATGAACATTAGCAATTGATCAATAAGGTACAAAAGCTTGCACATACACGCAGCATATAGAACAGCGATAAGTCCAGTCAGCTAAAAAGAAAGGGTCGAAAACTTGGGAATATCGGGGAACAAAGCAGTAATTTACACTCTATGCAGTGGCGTACATAGCACCCTCGCAGTCCGGACTGGGCGAGAGGGGGCGCATGAGGTTTGATGGCACACGATCCAGGAAAATAGCCATATGATTTATTTTTATAGTTTATTGAGCGGTGGGGGACGAACTTACAAATCTTGCTGGAGAGGGGCGCACCTAAGTCTATGTACGCTACTGCCTCTATGTTTCTTTGGCTTCCTCTTGGCGTATTTTGAGATAACTAGCAGCAGACCGGGTTTTTAAAAATGTTCTAGGAAAAATATAAAAGGGGGGAAAAGGACAGTGGTTTGTTACGCAAACAGTTTTGAAAGCTTTTGTGGCAGAAATGGGTTAGCAAAAGTGGCGCCCCAGTCAGCTACTTCCTAAGAGATGACGCCTCCAGGGGCGTCCCAATGAGAAGGCACGGAATGTCGCTGCAACCACCCGATAACATTCCTTATTCGACAAATTTTGTCTGACTACTAGATAAATTTGAAGAAATAATTGAAAAACTGCAATTACAAAATGTCCGAATGCCCCTTTTCATCAGATGTACTTATGTGCGCATCATACCGTATTTTATCATTCCACAATATTTGAGTTCTATAAAGCAGTAAGTAACAGCCTCTAAGCAAGGGCTAAGTCAGAAACATGCAATGCAGGGCACACGATATAGGAAAATCGCCCTATGATTTATTATTATTATTTTTTTTGTTTTATAATTGGGTGGGGTACAAATCGTCTGAAAATTTTCGAAATTGAAGGTCGCAAAGCGCGATTTCAGACCCATGTGTTTTCACATATAATTATGTTGCTGCATAAAAGGAGGGGGGGGGGTATGACCCCTTATCACCCCATCCTTGACAACGTCACAGCCCAGGGCCGTGTCTAGATGGGGGCTGAAATCCAAAATGTTTTTTGATGTAAAACAGAAAAAAATTCTCCCTTTTTTTATTTCAAATGGCAGAAAAAAAGAATGAAGTTTTTCTTCTTAATTTTGTAACTATTTGTTTACTGAAGTTTTTCCACTAATTTTGTAAAAAAAAGTTGGATAGTTCAAATTCTCATTAGCTGTAAAACATAATTGTAAACAAGACTCTAATTAGCACTACCTGCTCTCTTTCCCAAATTAATGTAAGCTATTTGACAGTTTGGTCTGGCGGGCACTCTTCTGTAAAACTTACACCACTCCAAATTCTACCCCCCTACGGGGGGCCGGGGCCTTACCTTCCGATTAAGCTGAGATTGCTTCTTGGCAGCCCTGATTCAATTAAGATGGTATTTTGTTGGTCCTCATTTTTAAGCATCTGTAACCCTCGAGGGATTTTAATAGCTAAACATGGCTCCAATCAACAAAAAACCACACAAAACGATACGTTCACAGACCTTCCGCTTTATTGGGGCCCCCTTAATCCTGGAAAAATTATACTTCAAAAAAGTGTTTTATACAAATGCTTGAAAATATTTTGTTAAATGTAGCTGTAAACTTTGAATTTTAAAGTTTCTATCATAAACGGGGAGGGGAGTATATCAAGTTGCCCGGAATTCATTTCCTTGATTTAAAAAAAAAAAAAAATATCCTCTTGCGAAATGCAAAAATCATGTTCCAGCATTTTTTGTAGCACGTTTCCCAAATTAATTTTATAAAATTATTAAATATCGAATTTAGTATTTTGGAAGTTTCTTTGTAACATGGTAACTGTTTCCTTTATTAATATGTTAAGCACGAGAAAAAATATTACACTACCTTTATTCTTTTTCGTTTTCTGCGGTACTTCTGATTGAAAAAGAAATTGTCGTTTGAAGAAATATTTTTTAATATCTATTTTTAACTTAAAACAGGTGTGTCTTTCAAAGTTTTAACAATTTCATAAGACTGTCCGATCAACTATTAAAACGTTAGAGACTGGAAAGTGCAAATGAAATACTTTAAATAACTTTACCTGTTCTAGAGTCTTTCAAAATCATTAAATACCTTTTTCAAACTCCTTAAAAAGTGCTTCAGTTGTATTTCTTATCGAATAAATAAACTATGAATTAACTGAATGGCCAGAATATTACCCTCTCGTTAATTATTTTTTAAATCTTTACACTATTTCTTTTAAAGGATTTTATGCGTTTTATACTATCGGTCATTTTATATTAAGCGTTGTGTCTGTCGGCGAGTCGGGAATTGATTAAAAACTATTATGTAACTATACTGAAAACCGATGTAAGCAAGTGATGATATGTTAATCTTTTCGCCTCTCTCAGTCTTCAACTCTGTCGATTAATGTCAATCGTTTGTTATACTACAAAAGAAATAAAAAAAATTGATTGATTTTACTTTGCAAAGGAATGCGGAACATTTATAAGGTTTGCCTATTTTTTAAGTCCAAGGGCTCAAAATGCAGAATTTTAAAACTTTTTTTCACAAATTTCCCCGGGGGAGAGACCCCCTAACTCCCCTAAAATTACGAAGATTCTACTCTACTTAAAATAATTCATTGATCTCTCCAAATACCCCAACCCAAATAAAAGTCAGTCCGAAAAAAATTAACAAGAAAAAAAAAAAAAAAAACACACACACACACACACACACCTACACACACAAGAAGAAGCATGTGTGTGTGGGAGGGGAGGGGTTAGCAAGAAAAAGACTTATAACACACTCAAATGTTTGTGTGTTTGGGCAATGTGCAAACTGGGCCCTCCCGATTTTTTTTTTCGTCTACGGCCTTGCCACAGACCGTAAGTATGGAGGCGCCCTTTTCATCTTCTGTCCACCGCCCTCCCAAGACACCCAGCACGGGCCTGCTCTCATTTCTTTTACTGCTATATATTTTGACTTGTACGCATCTCAAACGGGCATCAGGTATAAAATTACTTAAAATTCAAGAGCTCCCGTGTGAGACACGGGCATGTGCAAATTTGCCATTAACGTTCGCCCGTGTCAGACACGGGCAAATGCATTTAGGGGTTAATAAAGCGTAGCGCTATACAGTGACGCACTAAGGATATTTTCCTGTAAAAGCTGGAGAAATTTCGAAAACACGAAAGATTTACTACACAAACTGAAGGAAAAACACTAAGGCGCAATGGTTCAGTGCAATTTTTGTGCGAAAACGAGGGGTGGGGGGTGGAATTTGGCCATTTTTTTTTTTTTTTTTTTTTTGAAATAATCAACGACAAAAATACAGTTTTAGGCTGTTTTTGGTTTTTTAAGGGGGAGCATGATACCCCCTCTGGACCCGCTCCTGAATAACACTCAAGGCATTTGGGGGGTGGGAATTAATCAAACTGTCCACCTTCTTTACTACACTAAAGTCAAGCGTAGATCCAGAGAGCATTACAATCATGACTTCCCTTCAAGGTACCAAAGAACCAAAAGGTAGCATAAAGCTACATTTTGACTAATATTTCGAAAAATTCCCGAGATCCGCCATTGACACAATCGACTGTCAGAGCAGATTTTAGAACAACATATACAAATACAAATGTGACGACCAGCAACAAGCTCTGGGCCCAACTGGGCTGGTCCTAGTCAAATTATAGACCCCAATGAAGATCAATGGCCTCTTTAGAGCTATCTACTCCATTGCTCCTTACCGCCTCTTCCGGTAAACTATTTCAAGTTCCCACTACTCTGCTAAAATAGTAATTTGTCCGAATTTCCTGGTCAGCCTGAGATTTAAACACCTTATAACAATGACCCCTTGTCCTGCTTTCCGTGCAAAAATTTAACCCTATAACATCTTTCATTTTCATAAATTTAAACAATTGAATCATGTTGTTTTAATCATCTATTACTTTAGTTCAAAAGAGGGTCAATTGAAGTTTGTGTTTTTATGATAAATCATGACAGGGAGCAAGTCCCCTGTCCAGTGTTACTAGGCTAGGGACTGTATTTTCACTAAGTTTCGTAAAATGTTCAAAACTATTGGAATATAATTAGTTATAAAATTACCCATACATGTAAACGCAAATCATGCCATATAATAAATAATCTGTCTTATAATTAAACTAATTAATATTAATAATATCACTTACCAGAGGACTGTTTTCACAACGACCAAGCTGCATACTTTCATCACAAATGTGGCTCTCAAACTAAAAAAAGGGGCATTTCAACACCGTTCTCATCAATTTCGACAAATTTATTATTTATATCCATTAAAAAAAATATTTTACTTTTGTAGTTTTTCATTAAAGAAGAATGGTATTATGTAAACAAAAAGTACTACGACTTCTAGTTGCAGAAGCTGATTGTGCCATTTTGCAGTTTGCACTATGTCGGATTCCAGTGTAAAGTCTTCATCTCAAAAAACAAATAGTTCAGGTGGAAACGAAACAAATTCAGCTTTTGCGGATGCGGTACAGAGAGCTCGCCAGGTAAATTTGATAAATCTGTTCATCTGTGTTTCCAAAATGTGCTTTATATTTTGTAACAGGTGGTTTTTTTGTCGATATGTATGCTCAAGTGCACATCCTTTGTTCTGCAATAAGTGCTACTTTTTTTTTACTTCAATATCTTTTGACAGGTTTAATATTGATTAAAAGTAATACTTTACAACTTATTATACCATTAAATTGATTTGTTTCAGAAAAGAAAGCTAAATAAAAAAACTTTATTTTAACATATCTCAAAATGGCGTGTTCAATTAAACGTACTAATTTTCATGTCATATTTTGTATTCCATTTTTAAATTTTCATTACGTTATACGTTTGACCGTATTTCCTCCAAGAACTCATGACGAAAACTTAATTTATGAATGTTTCTTACTCATTTCCTTTCAACTGTTAGCAATAATAACATGCGATGCATCATTAACGTTTTCTTAACGAATTTACTTCCAAAAAAAAAAAAAAAATTTTCCCGCCCAAAATTCCAGTTATATTAATTTTATTTGTATGTCAATTGGTCGTTCTCAGAAATAAAGGTAACTCCTTTCTGTTATGTTTCATGCTTGGGTTTTTGGATACGATCATTTTAACAGCTCAAACGTTGACTGTTCATACTCAAAAGTAGTAGCGCCGATGATTTCAATTAGGTGCTGTGGTCAAACTCGGAGCAAAAGCTAGTTTCTCCAACAAAATATATTTTTGCATCAAGTACTGTACACCACATATATACCGTGATCAACATTAGTTCCAATTATGGCTAATTTTCATTCAGGGATCAAAGTCTTCCTATATTTTGTATAAATCCTACATTTTTCAAAAAAGGTCCAAAACCGTCCTATATTTCAAAGAGAAATCCTATACTCGAGCTCTGTTCATACTTGAAAAATTAGTTTTCAAGTGCTTGATAGATTTTTAAAACCTTGAAAATGTTTGAAAAGTTTCTTTGCTTTATTTTTTTATAAAGTCTTTAACTTTTTAAATTAAAAGCAAAATCTTATCAGTGCAATTTTCTGAAAATGTAATGATATGCATTGGGACAAAAATGTATACTAGATGTTAATTATACTTCAAACAGAAAACCACGCCCACTTACATGTCCCCTTTAACCAGACGTAAACAAAATTTAAAACAATCTGCCTACTCAAATAACCGCTTCAAATTTTCTGCAAAAAAAAAAAAAAAAAAAAATTGTATACTTCTCCCAAATCTTAATGTCACTCTGTGATTAAGTGATTAACTTCAACATCATTCAAAAAAGGCGTGCATATTTATAAGATTATTATGAAATTAAAAAAAAAAAAACGGAATGGTACTCTGCTTAATATATACATTTTAAATATTGAAATCTGCTAATTCTTGTCTTATAAACTTTATAGCAAGCATGTTACCTAATCTTCTTTTAAAAGAAATGAACATTTAACCATTTTTGCAGCTTGCCGCGAAAATCCATTCTACAGGAAGTGACAGCAATAGTGTAACTAGTGGTACAAAAAGGCCTTTAGAAGACAGCATGAATGGTTTAAACGGTACAAAAGTTTCTTTTAATAAACATAAATTTTTTTAGCTTCAAATAATTTTAGCTTATGTATGGGTTTTTCTTTCTTTTCTAGACGGCACTCCAGATATAAAGAAAATGGCCTCAGGTGATTGTAAGTTTGATTGTAAAAGTATACTCTCATACCTCTAAACTTTTATATGTTGTGCTATTATGTACAAAAGCTATTTTAATAATTTTTAATGCGTAAGTTCACTTTTTTAGTTGAGGTGAACTAGATTTCATTGGACGTTGATTGTATTGTATATTATAGTGCCTTCATAAAAAAGTAATGCAATTAAACCCTGTGCTGTCCAAAATAAACTTTTGGGGAAAAAAAAAGGATTCTTGCTTCACCTTGATAAAAATAACTTTTAAAATAATTTATTTTAAATGTACTTAAGCTTGATTCTTTCTGGAACAAAATTTACTCAGGAAAAAGATTTTGTGAACTTACTTATATAAATGTTGTAAGACTGATTTCTCTCTAATCTCTTAGTTCATTTTTGTTTTCCTACTCATTTGGAAATATGGATATAATTTTACTCAGGTTTGCTCTGTTGATATTGCAATACATAATGGCAGTGTTTCTTTTGCATAATTTGCTAGGCCAAAAAAAATGCTCAATTTCTGAATTTGTCTCTATCTCAAATACTTTTAAATTAGCCTTTCAAAGATTGTTAAACTCGGTTACTTTATGTAATTATTCCAGTGGTTGGAAAAACTGCATTTATTTTGAAGCGAACTACAACTACTTAGTTATAAATGTAGTTAGTTAACGACAGCTACAACTACTTTTTTCAAAATATAAAGACTACAAACTACTTTTGAAATGTAATCGCTATTTTGCTACTTTTTAAAAAATAAATAAAAAGCATACACCGTTTCCGTTTGAGAATTGACTGAAAAAATTCAAAAAGTGGTTAACGATAATAAATTAACTCATTTGAGTATGGAATAGAACTATGGATTGTCTTTGAATTTATTTTTATTTTTTTATTTCTAAAATTTGTCCTTAGATTTTTTTTTTACAATTTTTACGAATATTCGCCACAAGAAAAGATTCAAAAGTTGAAAGATTGAAAAAATTCAACCTTCAATTTTTAAAAAATTTCTTGCCATGGGATATTTAGGAATATGAAAATTATTTGAAGGAATATAAACGCAGTGGTTAAAGAACCGACCGTCGGGCCCGCATTCCGGATTCGACCCATACATTTGCGCGTGCGCAGATGCTACCCGTTCAATGGACGGATCGCAACAACTCAACGGTAGGATCTCTATTCTCCTCATTCGGCTGACCATTCGTCTTGTGGTAGCTCCTCGTGGGGAAATGGCGAACGCATCGATCATGAAAATACCGGAAAACAATCGCCCCTGCTCATGTTAATACATTTTTTTTTCTTTTTCTACCACTAATCCCAGGGGCAATTGTGTTTGGGTCTTAATTCCTCAATTCTGTCATATTTTCGTGTGTTAAAACCTGAAATCCAGTATTTTTCGCTATGCTGTTATCTTCCCACATACGAATTTTTTTTTTCCCTTAATCCAGATTTTCGACAATTATGTCAATAATTATTCATGATTTACATCATCTAGACCTGTTAAAATGACATTCTAAAATTGTTTTGAGTTAATACATTGCTTTATTTGCTGTGTTTATACTTTTGATGCCTTCATTTTAAATGATGCAATCAATCTCTTTGCATCAGGTTTCAGAATCGAATTTTTCTGATTCTTGATGTTTGTTTGCTTTGATAAGAGAAAATAAGTAAAATGTATTTTTATTTATGTTAAAATTGAAAATTTTAAATTTTCAAGCGAAATACAGTGTTTCCTATGAGAATCAAAAAAATAAAATTGAAGTAATTTAATTTAAATTTTTCTTCAATTACGTTGATTGCTATTAATAAGTCTATCAAGGAGCTTTAAAATGTAAATTATAACAATTTTACTTTTATAACCAGTTTTTTTTCTTCTTTTCTGTTGTTTGCTTAATGCGTTTATTCTGAAAATCGCGATCTCTGCATCCGCCATTGGAATGGGATTTTTTTGCATTTCGGATTCTCTCTCGAGAGGTAATTAACTAAAATTTCTTTTTTTGTTTGTCAAATCGCAGCAGCGCTAGCCATGTCGTAGGAGCTCTATTATATGAACGTTTGTCGCCATAAGCCACGAACTTCATGTGAATAACTTAAGTTCTGATTGAATTATAATAATGCTTCACTATACGAAAAGACCGATTGCGTCGATACGTCGCAATAAACAACTACATATTGTTTGAAGTACAATTGCAGATCGCGTATTTCGTTTCAATATCAATTTTATTCTTACTAAACAACCGTTCGCGTAGCTTAAGTCATCTGTTACTTTGCGTGGTCGGTAACACATTATTCCTCCGATCGCAGGAAGTGTTTATCTGTCGGCTCTCGAAATTAGATCCGATCGGTCGTCTCTCGAAATCAGATTCGACCCATCGCTCTCTGCGCATGCGCCAGAGGTGGCCGATGCTCCTTTACGTATCCGGTGGTCGGGTCGATAACACCTGCCGAATATAAATATTATGATGGTAAATAAACCAACAACATCTAACAGATAGAATGAATTTCGTGGAAAGGATGTATCTAAGATCAGCTCATATTTTTATGGTTCTTATTTCTCATTTCATCAGCTGCTGTACTCGTGCAGGATTTGCACCAGTCAGAATCAATTAAATCTTGTTCTCTTTTCTTTGAAATTTTTTCATTTATTTATTTTTTTTTAAGTAGTTTCGAGAAATCGCTACAAACTATTTTTTGTATCGTACTGCTCTACTGTATCGCTTTAAAGCCCTGTGGCAGAAAGTTGCAGACATGACGACATTGTTGCAGAATCAGGGAGACTGTGCAGAAAGATTTTTGTAATTGGGAGGAAAAAAAGTAACATGAAAACAGCCAGCAGAGAAAAAAAAACTATGAATCTATAGTATGAATGTTAACATTTTTATAAATATAAACACTTTGCGTAACTGTAAGAAGGCCGACTTGGTGGCGTGGTGTTAGAGCGTTGGTTTTCCGCTCCGATAACCCGGCTTCGATCCTGGAGTTGCCAGTCGGCAGATTTTCTAGATGCGGAAAGTCCTCGGTGTCCATGTCGTATGATTATGCGGGATGTAAAAGATCCCTTGAGGTGTTCGTTTGGCTTTGAATATCCCTAGGCAAAATTAAATCCTAGTGCTCTTTCGTATCAAAAAAAGCCCAGGTGCCTCCATATGGCGGCAACTGGGCGTCAAAATTCTTGTGCTAATGGCATTCCGCCAATTCTGGTGCTAAGTGAAAGAATGGATGCAGGGGCAATTGTATTCCGGTTTTTTCATGATCGATTTTGGTATTTTCGTGTTCGAAAATGCCGAAAACAATTTTTTTAAATTATGCTTTTATCTTCAAACCTCCGGGAATTTTTTTTGGTTTTTCGAATTTTCGAGCATACCGATAATTATTAATAATATTCATTGAATAAAAACGTTAAGATGCCATTATAATTTTTTTTACTTTAATAAATTATTTTATTTGCATCTTTTTTTGATTTTGATTCCTTCATTTAAAAAAAGCAATCGATTTGCATCGGATATGAAAATCAAATTTTTCTCATTTTAGACGCTTGTTACTCTACATTAATACACCCCTGTGGATGCTTATTTGGGGGATCACACTAGGTCTGCAAAAGGTTGTGCCTCTACTACAGCCCCATTTGAAAGAAAAAAAAAACTAAGAGGGTTGCATACATATTTGTTATTGAAGAATATTCTAGTATTGCAGAAAGAAATTGGTTTTAGAAAATGTGTTGTAGGAAGCTGAAAAAAATTCGCCTACAGGGTTTTAAAATAGTGCGCTACACTACAAACTACTAAAAATGTTGCTACTACAGTAGTTTTGCTACTTGTAGCACGCTACTTCCGACCACTGAATTATTCTAATAAAAAACCTGCATACTTGATTTTTCTAACAACTGACCGAAGTAGAAATAAACCTCATTTGTTGAACAATTTTTAAAAAATCAAGCATGATCTTGGCTGGAAATTTTTCTCTCATTGGTATTTACTAGATTTGTTTCTATATTCTCCATGATTATTCAAACAGAAATGCTATATCATTTCTTAATTTTTCAGGTTTTGGTCAAGGTATGCAACAAAGGTTAGTATTTTCTTGACCTTTTTATTGCTTTCAAAAAGTATATTGGTTGTTCTTGTCTCTCATCCCTATTTTCATCTAGAAATGGAGCTGGAAGCGACTTTGTTGTAGAAGAATATCATGTTCCCGATAAAATGGTTGGCTTGAGTAAGTAATTTCAGCATTTATAAACATATTGATAATGTTGAAATCAGACCTAGAGAAATTTTATATTGTCTGTGAACACTAATAATTTCTTAACTGGCTGCAAAAAACTACAGTACATCTCGAGTCTTTTATTGTTGCAAATAGCAAAAAAAGAAGTAATAAAATAGCAAAGTAAAATTATAAATAAGTACATCACTATGCAACCAGGCTATTTTTCAATTACATTTATCCATTTCAGTACTATTAGTTGAACTCTTCAATATTGGAGTCCAACTTTTCTCCTACCAAAAATGTGATAATACCAGGGGTCAGTCAAAAGAGAAATTTAGGTCCATTAATGGACCTTTCACAAAATTCAGAAACTCAAATGGACCCTTGACAAAACTATTGAATATTTCTACCTGTGACTATTTTTCACAAAATGACATACTAATTCTATCAAAATTCTAAACTATTTTTGGCACAATTCCTAAAACAGGACCCTGCCAAAAAATCATGGATTGACCACTGAATACAGAAATCTATTTCAAAATTATCTGCAAGCTCTGAAAATTTTCTGCTTAGGGCCTTTGCGTGGTCGTCAGTATTATCTGGGTCTGGTTACAGCATTATTTTAGTGGAGTTGAATATGAAAAATGCATGGAGTTAATTGCTGGAAAAAAAAGCACAAACTAGAGCTTACATTTTTACATATTAAAATGTTGGCGTAGAAATTGTGCGAAATGAATGGATTATAGTCAGTAACTCTTCCTCCAATGATAAGAGATTAATTGTAATATTTCCAACAGGTTGCTTTCCCCTCCCCACTTTTTTATTTCAATGAAGTTGAATCATAGTTTTCTCTTGTAAATTAGAAAAAATGGTTAGCCAGAGTAATTAAAACAAAGCTGTCTGTCAATTTTCAATTTGGAAAAAAAGGAAGATTTTTTCAGAAAAAATATCGCTATTGACAAACAGCGATATTTTTTCCTTTTTATGTTTCTTTTAAAAGGGGTTATCAAGCTATTCTAGTTTAGCAGTCTTTTTTTTTTTGGGGGGGGGGGGTGTCTTTTTATTTGCAAAGTACCTTTTACATTTTCTATAATATACTATTTCAAAAAAGCACAATCTAGAGCTGACATTTCTATATATTGAAATGTTGGTGTAGAAATTGTGCCAAAAGAATGTAAGACTTTCGCTAACACTTATCTGAATGATAAGAGCTTGATAGTAGTTCTTCCAACATTTATTTTTTACCGATTTTCAATTAATCTGAATAATTAATAATGAAATATGACACGTCATTTGTTTATTTCAGAAATTAAAAGAGTAGCAGTTATAAGCACAATCTAGAGCAAATATTTTAATCTTGGAATGTTAGTGTAGAAATTGTGCAAAATTATGGAAGATTTTCGCTAACACTTATCTTACTGATAAGAGCTTGATAGTAATCCTTCCAACAGTAATATATATATATATTTTTTTTTCAAATAATTAAGTGCTTGCAGAAGCTGAAAAATACAGTGCACGTCGGTTAATTGTATCAACCGCTTTAATGTCAAAAACAACAAATAAGTCAAAACTGTTGGAGAAAAAGTGATTTATACAAGCAGCAACCACACTTAAAGAAGACTTGCAACCCTTCAGTGGAAGCTTTTACATTTAGTCCCATTGTCCATCTTTCCTCACAAAAGTTTTAATTTTCTGGATTTTCCCTCCCAATTTAGAATAAATTTTTATATTTTCATCATCAAATCTTAAAGTGCTGCATAGAGTAATAGCTATTTTCCCTTGCTAGCTCAGGCTGATTTTTTTTTTTTTTTAGTTGATCAGCCCAGTTTTTTTGAATTTTTATCCCGGTTGCTCAAATGATAGGCCTGTAGTTGATCAAAACTACGTATTTGAAAGTGTCCCAGATAATATGGAGATAAGTGTAATAACCTCCTACTTTTCTACTTGTGGCAAGTAGTAAAGATGTGGATTGAGTTTTAAATTATCCAATGAATTAATGTATTTGAAGTTAATCTGAATAATTAAGAATGAAATATGACACGTCATTAAATTGGTTTATTTTAGAATCTTAAGTAACATTTAGCACAATCTAGAGCGAACATTTTAATCTTGGAATGTTGGTATAGAAATTGTGCAAAATTAATGGAAGATTTTCGCTAACACTTATCCTAATGATAAGAGCTTGATAGTAGACCTTCCAACAGTGAATTATTTTATCACAGTAATTTGTTACACATAGAAACTGAAAAAAAAAAAAAAATCAAAGTGGGATCAAAGTTTAAAAATTAGCACAATGTAGAGACTTTTTTGTGTATTGAAATGTGTTAAGTCAAGTACATTTAGAAGTGGGGAAAAGGTCACAACAGAGCAAAAAATTTTCACAATCACATTAATTGTTACAATGATCAATTAGTGATCTTTCTACAAGGTATAATTAAATTCATATAAGGATCATATGTGCCTTCTTAGCAGTTATTCTTCCCTAGTAAATTCAATAAGGTTTTTTTTCTTGAGTAAAATATGAATTAGTTTTTTCAGGCTTTTGACTGTAGCTGGTCTCATTCTAAATAAAAATCTATATGTATTACTTGTCATCGTTTTGAGACCTAGGTCACTTATCTATAATTTATGTTGCAAGTACACTGGAAAGTTTTTAAAATATTGATAAGGATTCTGGAAAAGTAAAACTTAGTGGTGTCTGAAGATAATCATTAAAAGTTTCATTGTGTGTGTATTTACATTTTGTGTTTTACAAAGAATTTTCAATTTCATTATCTCTAATGTAATTTTAGTTATTGGCCGAGCTGGTGAACAAATTATCCGGTTACAAACTGAGACTGGGTGCAAAATACAGCTCGCTTCTGACAGTGGTGGATCATCAGAGAGGCCATGCACTCTGACTGGTAGCAGGGAAGCAGTGCAGTAAGTATTTTTTGTCATGTGTCAGGAAGTTCAAATTTCATTGATAATTCTTTAGAGTTAGAAGAAGAATAATTTTAAAAATTCACCAATTATGAATTAAGAAGAAAAAAAAACTTAGTGCAATTTTTAATTTTAAGAAAATTATGAAAATTTATCCATTTTCTTGGTGTAAGTATGTTCGAAATATTTTTCTTGCCTGAGACTTTTTATATTGCAAACATGCTTGAGTGAGTGTTGCCGTTAGTTGCATGAATGAAATGTAGACACTTTTTAACATGAACAATTTCATTTCTAAATAAAATCATATTGAGTCTTCTTGAATAATGTTTGAAATCTTGTAAAAGATCCTGTGTTTAATAAGTCTCGAGAAAATAGCTTTTACATCTCTTTTTATTTCTCTCTGAAGGACACTTCACCGTTACTCGATCCCATCTTGTCTGGCAGTTAAATAGTGTCACGATGGCATGGGAACTGGAAAGTATGTCATAACAGCATTCTCTCAGCAACATGGGGCAGGTTTTCGTTACACATTGATATGCTGTCATTAAACAAATGCATAATAATTTGGTTCTTTGTAAATATTATATATAATATATATTTACATAGCTGAATATATAGAAATCGATATTTTCTTAATAGTTGTGCCATTGTTGAGATTCTTTCTGATATATATATATATATTTGGGAGTTATTTTGAATTAAATTTGATTCATCATAATTTGAACTGT
>JAXGGA010005552.1:0-77264 GCA_038373865.1 Uloborus plumipes
GTAATTCTTTCGTTAATTTTTCTGTTTATGGATTTGTCATATGTATCAACAAATTTTTATGCATAGGGTATGTTGGTGCTGCCACTGTGGGAGCTGCATGTTGGTGGTTCATGGCTGCCCCAACGGGTCCTCACCTCACTTACTATCAACTAACGCACCATCTTGCCTGCCACCAAGATCCTGCCAAATTTGAAGGGGTAGATTGCACAATATTTGCAGATCCTCACTCAATGACTATGGCTCTCTCAGTCCTGGTCACCATAGAAATGTTAAATGCTCTCAACAGGTAAATATGAATATGAAAATAAACATGAAATATTTAGCTAACCATAATGTAGGTACAAGTTAGTACACAGATTAAACCTTCAAGGCAGTCGAAACAATGCCTTTAGAGGCACTTTGGTTTGTGTGGAATTGGGATGGTTTGATGGAAAGCTAAAAGAATTTTTGTTACTTTTCAAAAACAATTATGAAAATTAGAATTTCCTCGCATAAATGTAGATTTCATAATTGAAAACGTTAATTTCATAATGATTGAAAATGTTAATTTCATATATGATTGAAATTAACATACATCTTCAAGAACTCTTTTTTTTTTTTTTTTTTTTTTTCACTGTAAAAGAATAATATTCTTAAATTACTCTTGGTAATTCAATATTTTTTAGAAGCCCTATGGTTTTAAATTATTGGAAATCGCACTGTATATAGAAAGTAAAATCAATTAGTTGAAAGCACTGAATAAAGTGACTTGTGTTATGTCTTTTCTTGAACTCGGGGAGTGTTGAATGGAGAGTTTATAATAGTTGAATGTATTGACAATTTGAAAGTAGTCAGGAGTCAAGAATAACTTATTTAAATTTAATCTTCTACTATAATCAGTCGTAAAAATAAGAGTTTAAGCTTCAGGATGGCACCTAGTAAGAATTTTTAGTGTTAAAGGCTTACAATTTAGATGCCTTTTTGATGAATTTAAGTATTGTTTTCAACCAACTGCTCGATATACATTGCAGTTTGTTACTACAAAAGAAAATAATTTTTCATAGACAAAATTGATTGCACTTCAAATTACTTTTCAAATAAATTGGACCAATCATTGGTCTGAATCACAATGAGTTAGGAAAGAAAAACTTTAATGTAATCCCAAAACTTTAAGACATTAAATTTATCACCTAGGGTTGGAAATCTAGGCGTCAAATCAAATGTATTGGTCGCAAAATGCGATCAATGACTGCTTATTTTTTAACAATGACTCTAATGAAGCATTTTAGTAGATTTTTAATGTTGACACTTTCTTTCTTCAAAAGTTCTGCCTACTTTTTCACTTTTTAAAATGTAAATGCAATCTAGCTTGAATATGTTAATAGCACAATGGCAAATTGCTGAAATAATTAGTTTTGTACTTTATTTTAAGATTGGATGTTTACGTATATTTTTTCTAGTTTGTCCGAAAATCAGTCGTTACTTTTGATGCCTCCTTGGACCAACTTGTGGTTGATTTCAGCTATAACTCTTTCAATGACATTGCATTTTATCATCCTTTATGTGGACATTCTCTCGGTAAGTTTTTCAAAAAAATTTTGGAAGTATTTTATTTAATATGAACTACAGGATAAATTTTATTGTAACCAATTAGATTTAGATCATCCCTCTATGTGTAATAGATGTTTATAGTTTAGACCAGTCATGATAAAACGCTGGTAGAAAAGTTTATAATTACTGCATTAAAAATAAGTAAATATAGAGGCATCTGTGTAATGATGGGGGGGGGGGGGGTGATATAAAAAAAAAAGAGAATACAGTGTTTATAGAAGATTAAGCACAAGCAAAGAAAAACACATGTGAAAAAATGGCAAATAAATTCTCCAAAAGAAAGTAAGGACAAGGCCATATTGCATGCCGAATAGAAATCTGAAAAATCATGAGGGCTAAAATGATAGGATAAGGTTTTATATTTTTGGGCATTGTATTGTAGATCTTATCTAAGTTTTATTTAATATTCATAGTTTAAGGTTTAAAAAAAATCTTGAAAATGGGCTATTATTTAGTGTATTCATCCAGTCATTTAGAATTAATTCTTGTTTCTATGGTAAATTTTCATGTACTGCTAGGTCTTCATGATTGTTGATAAAGATTGATGTAATTTACTTGAACTTGAAAAGGAAGCTTATTAAATCTTGGCTTAATTGCTTAGTTAATTTTCTGTGTTCTATTTCAGGCTGTGTTTTCCGTGTGCCCCCTGACTGTAACAGAGTGGCTCATTGTTTTGAAGATTTCATTTCCCGTAATCATACTCGATGAAACAATGAAATTTTTCTCTAGGAAATTTGTAGAAGGTCGAAATCCCTTCTCCGAACTTCATTGGATGCTTGCAATATGGGCTCTATACATTGCACTTATGATATATTCCCCTATTTAAATGACTGTGATAGTGAACTATAGAATATTGAAACTCCATCAAAAAATCATTGTTATAAGAATTTTAACTCTGAAACTCAACATATTTTGAGGATTAATGCGACATCATCTGTATCTGTTGCAGAACTGGAATGGATTTCTGCTATGATCGAGTATTGTCGCAGAATTATAGCATAAGCATTTTATCAGTTTGAACATGTCTTTAGACTTCAAGATATTTTATTTATTTTGCATTGGACTTTGTTTTTGTTTTTACATTTATTAATGTGTTAGCTTTGCATACTTGGACTGTATATACAATACATGACTTAGGAAACTAAATTTTTCTTTTCTGTTTAAAATCCAATATTTTCATTTTATTTTTGAAATATTCGCATTTCTTGAGTAAAGCAATAGCTCATTTTATAGTACAATGATGCATGTTTTCCTTTACGAGTAAAGTATAGATTACCTTTGCTCTTGTGATCCTTTGTAGCTGTGTCAAACTACAAAGCAGTGCATTTTTATTAGCAATATGTAGTACAAGTCTTGAGTATCTGGCAGTTTTTACATATTTTATGCTTTCTCACTTTTTTTAGCAGCAATGTGCAGCTCAGATTTGTATTACTGGAATGAAACATTCCAAAAGTAAAAAAAAGTGCAGCAAGTTATGTGACACATTGATTTTTCTTTGCTAAAAGTAAATTAGTCGCCTATTTCTTACTGTTCAACTTTTTTTCTCCTGTCTTAATAAGTTGCTGCAAAGTTATAACTCCGGTTGAATATCATGTGTCTTAAGAAATATTGGTTAATGCAATGCACTAAGCATAATGCATGTACTAGATATTTTAAAAATTTTATAAGTGGAATACTGCTGCAAAATGTTACGTTTGACTAAGTGGCATGCCTTACTTATCAACTTTTACTTGAAGTAGCCAATTATTGAAATTTACAAAATGTTTTCTTACATAATCATTAAAGCAATGCATTGTATTTATACTTCACATTTCTTTCATGATTGGCTAAATTGTTGTGACTATGTAAAAATTTCAATTGAAAAAAAAAATCTTGGAACGTACAATTTTATGGTAGAAAAATCTACTTATCTTAAAATCTTATTTCCAGATTCTTTGTGTGTTTTTTGAATGAATTTAAGACTACAAGTTTAAAAATGCTACTTAATACCGCTTTTAATACCTTTTCAGTCTAATTCCACTTAATTTAAGTATTTTTATTTCGTTAATTATAGTTTGGAAGTCAACTTTATCGGAAACATTTGCCTTATAATTTGTTAAAATTTGCATGCCCTATTGATAATTCATTTGTATGAACTAAAATATTCAAACAGGCTTTGAATGATGAAATGTGTGTGTTTTATGTTAACTAAAACAAACAACTATGTCAGCAAAAGCATATCGGAAGATGAAAGTTCATTATTTTCATTTCATTAAAATAATTTATTTTTAATATGTAAAAATTGTCTTTTCTTAGTAAAAATTCATGAATATGTCATCATATGCTTAGATTGCAGTTCTAAATATTAAAAAAAAAAACATCGATATATATCTGTAAATAAATGTGTTCAATAAATGAAAGAATTTTAGTGTATATTTCTCCCAAAACTGTTTTGGCTTGTGGTGTTTACAATTATTACTTACTGCCACTGTTTTAAATCTCTTGTAGAGCAGATGTTTATATTGAATCCTTCTCCATGCAGTCTTATGCTGCACTGCATTGTAAAGTTATGTATAACATATGGAAATATAGATTTCCGTATAAAAATCAGGTTTTTATAATGAGTATTAAATGAAACTTTATTGGCTGTAGTTATTGCTTTTGTTCACTTGATTCTTGTTATGGTATTTTTTAAAACTTCCCCTCCCAACATTTCTATATCATTTCCAGTTTTTTTTTTTTTTTTTGCTTAAATTTTGTGCACCAGATTGACTCACTAAACTTCTGAGCAAATAGTAGGTTGGCTAGTAGCAATAGTTAGAATCGATTTAACTTCTTTGCAAAAATATGATCTAAAATAATGGAAACAATTTTAGGATAATTGGAACTAACTTCCAAACATTAGGACATTTTTGAAAAGTAATAAGAAAATTTAGAGAACTCAGACACTGTAGTAAAAACTTTAAAAAGTGTTGGTTGCAGTCCATGAAATTCAGATTTGAATGACTCTCCTGTACTTCACTATGTTGGAGTACAACACAATATGAATAGTTTTTTGAATTTTAACTAGCATTATACATGTAAATTCAACCAGACTTGATTCAAAAACTTTTGTTCCATCGAGATATCCATGCTAAAAACATTTATAAATTTGAAAAAAAAAATAAATACTTTGGTTGCTATTTATATTTCTCCCATAATGAAAAAACAAATATTTATGACCGAAATTGGGTTTATCGTTTTTAAAACTATTCTGCAATAAGACAGATTCACTTTTACATTAGTGTTGACCAATTTTTAAGGCATTTTTCCCACTCAGTTTCAAATGTTCAAAAACATGCATTTTTAAATCATTAATCGCATTTTCAGGTGTCAAAAAAAAAAATGATCAAGCGATTTATTTTAAATGTACATGAATTAAGTCTTTTAGAGTGACTAGTTAATACTGTACGAGGCTTGACCTTTCAACTCGATACTTTAATAGGTTAAAAATTCCTTTGCTTGAAGCGATACAGGGGAGCTCACATTGTCGTGATGAAGAAAGATTCGCCTTTATCTTCTGCTTTTTCCCAATATCTGGTATGTCCTCCAGTAAACAAGTGGTCAATTACCATTCAGAATAAACAGTCTTGTATTCCTATTACGCCACTGTTGCCAAGCTACAGTTTATTACGAAGAAAAAGGAAGCTATTTGCTTCGGCGTGCTTTTTTCATGAATTACTTTTGTTGGATTTATTCATCTTCGAAGATGAAATACAGTCAATTGCTGTTTTCTTTTCAGTCTAATATGCATGTAATACATACATATGTTTTTCTCGCCATTGTCTATTTCACGAGCTTTATGCTCCTCATTAACCTTTAAAATATTCATTATACTATTTCATAACTACGAATCGCATCACATGTGCACCAACATCGGCAAAAAGCAATCACATAGCATGTGCGCTGAAAGTACAAGTTGAAGTAGGGGGGGAGCATTGTCGAAGATTTTTTAATTTAAGATTGAACCCCCCTATATTGTTGGAAATGCTTCACTGATCACAAAAATACTAATTTTTTTTCTGTACCATCAAAATTGAGTAAACTCTAGCCTTTTTCTTGTTTTTTACTGTACGGAACTATATTGGGCCATCGGAGAATTCGGTATCTTATTTTTATCCCCATACTAGTGATATATTTCCTAGTTGGGAATGGGAGGAAAACAACAAGGCACTACACAGACCATGCATACGAGATTTTAACCTTCTAAAGGGTAACATTTTTGAGTAATGTAATGTACACCCATACAAACGTATGTACGAACGTCACAAAAAAACTTATGCTAGTTAACTCAATGATGATCAAAATGGATATTTCGGCTGTGAGTATCTTCTTTGGTACATATTCACTTGTGTATGGGCAGAGAAACTACCCAACATTAATTGAAAAGTGGGAAAAATAAAAATGTATGTGAAATTGTGCTTTTTTTTTTTTTTTTTGGGAATGCACATTTTTTTAATAGTTTGTACAAGGAATTTAAAATGCTGTTCAAATTTTGGCTTCATATAAATAAACAATTTAGATCAGAAAATGGAAATAAAAGATAATGAAGAAATTGAAGAGGTTAAGAAGCAAATAATATACAGTCGACGCTCGATATAACGACCATCTCCGTCCTACAGAAAACGGTCTTTATAACGAGTGGTCGCTATAAGAGGTAGAACATAGAGTATATTTGGATACAGTTGGGGGTTTTCTCACCAGTCGTTATATTAGGATGGTCTTCATAACGTGTGGTCGTTATAACGAGCGTCGACTGTATGAGTAAAAATGGAGAAATTCTAGAATTATGAAGAAAGCTTTTAAAAACATTTTTGAATTACTGACTTGATTCAAAGAAAGGAGCAAAATACAGTGATTTATTTCAAAATAAGTCTGATATCTTAAACTGAATGACTTTATTTAGGCCATGCTTGTCTCAGTCCTAGGATGATACAATGTTATACAAAGATGACATAACAAGCAATTTTTTTGGAATATCTCAAAAATTGTCCAAACTCTGGGTGTTTTTTCATATTTTGACTTTATTTCTCATTTTTGCATTGCTTCGAAAACATTTTGAACAATAAGGAAATAAAACTGTTAGATTAACTTTCTTTGGTGATACAATCTAAGTTAAATATTGTCACAGTCTGTATTTGCTATATTATTGATTAAAACATGATTAATTAGTTCAAAAATAATTGTTCTTGTAGAGGAAACATCTACGGAAACGTCTATTATCGGCCAAATAATGATGATTTGTTCCCCTTTGTTTTTATGTATGTCATCTTGTACTGGCCATATCCAAGCTTGAGTCTTTAACCCTTTTCATATATTTTATCCTGCATGTATCAGTGCCTTCATCTAATTTGCTTATGACGACCAAAACTCTCTATCCCAAAGTGCAGCAACCATTTCATTCTCGGGCATATCTTCCAATGACAGTGGATCAAAAAAATAAAAGAAAAATTTTCTGTTGATGTGTATCCAAACGAATGGACAGAAAGAGTTGGAGGAAGCTGATGAAGATCTTATTAACAGTATTTGCCAGAAGATGTTATGTGCCTGTGGAATCGCATTTGCTAGACAGAGGGGTGCATTTGAGTTTGGTAATTCAAACAATCATCAATTTCCTGTCCTGCAGCAAATTCCAGAGCACTTGCTTGAAAGTGCACCAACCCATAATATCTCTACAGAAAAAGTTTTGGAGATGTTGATAATCGTTTAAAACATTCTGGACCATGTGGTTTTGCTGGGGTTTCAGAGAAAATAGTTATTACGCATTCAAATGACTTTGTGATTCTTGATCATGAATGGAGAAGTAAGGAGTTAAAAAAAATGAAAAAAGAAACTGATGAACTTAAAATAATTTGGAGCTTATCTTAAAAACAGATTCTTTCAAACAGTGTGCATAGCACAGACATTGACACAGTGAAGATAGTACAGGAAAGAAAAATGCTTATCATAAAAAAGGAATTTAGACTTAAATACTGCATTATTCCAACTAATTATGTAGAAATTGAGAGGATAATAAAAAAAGTCAAAGATGAAGGTGAAAAGTGCAAAGTTTTGAAATTACTTGTAAAAACAGCTAAAAGTGATTTCAGAAATTTAAAACAAGACCATATACTTTTCTAGCAACGAGGGTTAAGTCCTTAGACAATTATGAGCAACTTAAAGGTCCTATATGGCCATAAAGTTAATAACGTTACTGCAACTGTTGATGATATCAGAGCTGTTTTATGTAATACATCTGATACAAATGCAGAATCTATAGATGATCCACTACCATTGCAAGATGTGCCTGAGAAGGAAATGGTTGCTGCACTTTGGGATGGAGAGTGGGGTGTTGGTCAAGTCATAAGCAAATTAGATAAAGGCACTGATACATACAGGATAAAATATATCAAAAGGGTTAAAAAAAAGATTCAAACTTGTATTGGATATGGCCAGTACAAGATGACATACATAAAACCAAAGGGGAACAAATCATTACTCGGCCGATAATAGACGTTTCCGTAGATGTTTCCTCTACAAGAACAATTATTTTTGAACTAATTAATCATGTTTTAATTAATAATATAGCAAATACAGACTGTGACAATATTTAACTTAGATTATATCACCAAAGAAAGTTAATCTAACAGTTTTATTTCCTTATTGTTGTTCAAAATGTTTTCCAAGCAATGCAAAAACGAGAAATAAAGTCAAAATATGAAAAAACACCCAGAGTTTGGACAATTTTTGAGATATTCCAAAAAAACTGCTTGTTATGTCATCTATGTATAACATTGTATCATCCTAGGGGGTTCAATGTTAAATTCAGAAAAACTTTTTTTTCCCCATAGCAATGCTCCCCCCCCCTAGTTGAAGTTATTTATTTGAATGAACTGTTATCGCTAGCGTCCTCATTAACAATCACGGCCAAAGTATCAAGCACTACTTTACCACTTTTCGACTGGGAGACCTTTTCTTCGTTTTCAAATTCTGTTTAGAAGGGAAGGCGATCGTCATTGGACCGCACGGCAGTAAGCCCGCCAACCTTAACCACGCCTACTCTCCGCACATGAGCTTCTCTTATCGCGAAAAGGTAGGCGCGGAGGGCGATGCAAGAGTTAGAGATCACCGGGTTTTTTTTAGCCCCCCCCCCTCCCCCCCATTTCCTGTCACGAGTTCTCGACGGATTTGCATTGATCTCAGAAACAGTGCTGAGCGCTTTCGAAAAAGCAAATTTCCGCATTAAAGCGGAAAACTTTCATGCCTGATATATCCATAATACTTCACCTTTATAGGTGCTATACATTGTCATTGATGCACTTTAAATGTATTTTCCTAATAATTTCCTTGCACTAGTTGACATGAGCCTTTTTTAAGCTTTTTCCAGATTCTGTGGGATTCAACTCGAACATTAATTTTCCAGCCAAATGTTTGTATAATATCTTATTAATGCTCCTCATACTAATGCCCGAAGATGCCTCAATGTAAACAGCTCATTAGCAATACCGATGTTCTCTTGCACAACTACCGATTTTTACGACCTTCTTTATGTTTGTCCTGAAGTAAACGTTGATCAGGATTTAATCGGTTATTCAAGTTTTTTACATTGCTGTAGGATAGTGTAGCAACACTTCATTTATACACACGTCTGAAAAATCCATGTAGACAATGAGGAAAAAATAGTCTCACAAAAATGTTTGCAAGACAATTCTATTTTTTCAGGGATGAAAACAGCGCAAAGTCAAAAAAGAGGAAAATTGCACCGCTTAAAATTGATAATTTTTAAAAATATTATGCGAAATCTCCCCTTAATTTGTGCCGTGAAATCGAAAGTAAAATTGGTAGATTAAAGGTTTTTTTTTAACCTCTTAATTGCTCATTCCCTATTTCTTTTTTAAGTCATCCATAACAACGTAAAAACAAAAAAAAAAAAAAAAGTGGAGGGAGGGGGGTATTGCAATTTTAGATGAATTAGATTTGTGTACACTGCGATGTAAAAGTTTAGACAAAATGCAAATATGTGAATAAAATGAAAACTATTCAACGAAATGCTTTCAAATTTCTACTGCAGGTACACAATATGGTCCCAAATACGTGTCTGGAGTTCTTATAACTATAACTGGAATCAAATTTTGAATATTACAAAAGACATTTTTTTACATTGTTGCAAAAGTTTAGACAATAGTCAGATTTTATGCAAATATCCCTTTAAATGTGATTGGTGGAGGAAATGCAGGACTGTATTATTCATTTATAAAGTGCAGAGATTGCTGAATAAATAATCAAAATCTCAAAAGCTCTTTAGTTTTCGTGTAAAGAAGATGAGAAAGTTTGGAAGCCGAAATTTGAAAATGAACCTACTTTATTAATTTTTTGTCTTTTAAATCGGCTCTAGTATGGTAGTACATTGTTTTTTACTTCATAGAGAGCAAATTCAAACATGCGTATCGATCAAAAAGTCCAAGAAAAATTATATTTCTTAAGGATGAAGGAATTGAAAAAACGGCTCAGACTGACGATTCACCCCTTAATCCCACAAAACTTCAACTTGGGACAAAAACAGCACGTGACAGCATAAGTAGATGAACAACTGAATCGGAATGCAAAAAAAAAAATAAGAATTGTGCCTGAGCCTTTTCGGACAGAGTGTCCCAAATAAGCCTGATTTTAATGTGAAAATCAGCATATGTATCATCGTGACTAAAAAATGAATTGTACTTTCTTTGATAAAAATTATTAAAATTGGGATGGCCTAGATGAATTATAATTCTTTTCGCGGGACTTGAGAAATATCCAATGATCATATGCTGTGCTGCTTTTACAAATAAAATCTGGCTTATTTGGAACACTCTGTCCGAAAAGGCTCAAGCACAATTCTTTTTTTTTTTTTTTTTGTGCATTCCGATTCAGTTGTTCATTTACTTATGCTGTCACGTGCTGTTTTTGACCCAAGTTGAAGTTTTGTAGGATTAAGGGGCAAATCATCAGTCTCAGCCGTTTTTTCAATTCCTTCATCCTTATGAAATATAATTTTTCTTGGACTTTTTGATTGATACTCATGTCTGAATTTGCTCTCCACAAAGTATAAAACAATGTACTACCATACTCAGGGATGAAAACAGCTCGAAGTCAAAAAGGAGGAAAAATTGTGCGACACAAAATTCGGATAGATTTTTTTTCCATATTCTGCTAAATTAGGCATGCAAGATTTGCTCTTAATTTGTGCCCTGAAATTGAAAGTAAATATTTTTAAAAGCTCGTAATTGCTCATTCACTATTTATTTTTAAGTCATTCACAACAATGCAGAAAAAAGAGGGGGGTGCAACTTTTGATGAATTAGACAAGTGTATCTCAAGAAACAAATTTTCTAATTAGTATTGCATAGTCTTTAGTTATTTTGATAAATTTTAAAGATCAAGATAATTTTCACAATTTTTTGACAAAGATCTCGAATATTTTAGCTGAACTTTCTTAATTTCTACCTCCTACAAATCAAACTGATGTTTTTGGCAGCATGCCAAAATAGAGTACATAGTTCGCCGATAATAGGGTAGTTGTGACCTATTTAATATCCCTTTTTTAACTACTAGATATTGTTAAGAGGCTTACAAAACACAAAAATTCACCATTGCCGAATTTTAAAACACAGCGGTTGATTCTTAATGATTTTTTTAAAAACCCACGCGCAAAAAAAGCGCGCCTTGAAACCGAAACCCGTGACGTCAGATGGCAGTAACTTTCAGCCTTTCATCCATAAAAATTGGATTTTTGCTATATTGTCGTATCATTGCGGTATTTTCTCCTTCCGTAATCAATACCTTAAATTCTACTAATTCACTATTTAAAACTGGATTTATCAAAGAGCAATCCAATACCCTGCTAGGGGTGATTGTTTTGATATTTTTTGGTGAAATCCGTAGTCAAATTTTTAGAACGCATCACTTGGCGAGAAAAAAAAATTACGGCAGTGCAGAGCGAACAACAGTGCGGAAGCCGGAGAAACCGGTTTCTCGGGCTCCTCGCATCTAAAGCTTCTCGCTCTTTCTTCGCCTTAGTGGAAAGTTCAAAAGCGCCAACGAATGCCCAGTGACGTCACAGCCGCTTGAAATTTAAAAATTATTTTAAAAAAAACTACTTGTCGCAGCGCAAAAATTTTTTCGCCGTTGATGTTCATGTATGTTGCTCTATCATATAAAAATAAAATTGAAAAATCGAAAACTTCCCTATTTACTACTGGAAAGAAACAGCAAATATTGGTGGTTTTGGTATTTTGGCTCTACCACGTTAAATCAACTTATTTTAAGCTTCATTTTAACAGCGAGTGTATTTTTATTTTTTTTCTAAACTTGATGCAAAATTAATTTTTCGATCGCGAAAGAAAGAAAAAATACAAAAAGCGGAACATCGCGGATCCGCGGAAGATTTTCATCCCTGCATACTAGAGTCGATTTAAAAGACAAAAAATTAATAAAGTAGGTTCATTTTCAAATTTCGGCTTAAAAACTTTCTCATTTTCTTTACACAAGAACTAAAGAGCTTTTGAGATTTTGATTATTTATTCAGCAATCTCTGCACTTTATAAATGAATAATACAGTCCAGCATTTCCTCTACAAATCACATTTCAAGGGATATTTGCATAAAATCTGACTATTGTTTAAACTTTTGCAACAATGTAAAAAAATATCTTTTGTAATATCCAAAATTTGATTCCAGTTATAGTTATAAGAACTCCAGACACGTATTTGGGACCATATTGTGTACCTGCAGTAGAACTTTGAAAGCATTTCGTTGAATAGTTTTCTTTTTATTCACATATTTGCATTTTGTCTAAACTTTTGCATCGCAGTGTATCTCAAGAATGATTTCTCAAACTAATATTGTTTGGTCTTTGGGAATTTTGATGAATTTTAAAAATCAAAATAATTTTCACGATTTTTTGATTAAGATCTCCAACATTTTTGCAGAATTTTCTTAATTTCTACCTTCAATAACGGCAACTTATGTTTTTGAGAGCATGCCAAAATAGAGTACATAGTTCAGAGTACATATAGTTGCATGTCTCCTTGAGGTTTCAATCCTGCTGCATCCTAAAAACATTTCCATTATTTTAGAAAATGAAAGTAATTTCAACCTGTACTACTTTAAATCAACTTATTTTAAGCGTTATTTTAATAATGAGTGTTTGTTTTTCTTAACTTAATGCAACATTAATTTTTTGATCGTGGAAAGAAAGAAAATATACAAAAAGAGGAAAATCGCGGATCCGCGGACGATTTTCATCCCTGATTTTTTGTATAGAAAGAATTTTTTAATTTATTTTGAACACAAATCTCGCTAAAAGGCAACTTTCCAGCAAAATTATAGTTAAATTGGCAAAATTCAGTATGGTATCGGCAATCACTTAGTAACGCTTTCTGTTGCCAACGCCAGAAATATAAATAGCAACCCTTGTACAAAACTTCAATACAGAATTATATCCTCAATGTGTGTATGTGAAGTAGTTAAGACAACATATAAAAAAAATTTCAAAACCAAGTTTTAGGGCATTTTTTTTTCATGAGTTACTGGAGACAACCAGCCTTTAAGAGTTTTGAAAATTGTTGAAACTGAAAGTTATCTATGAAAGGAAAAAATCTTTTTTGAATAAAGAGATTCAAATGAAAATTGCTTGTTTCAATTCAGTAACGTTAAAATTTCATAAAAAGCTGATTTCATTAACTTGCACTAGTAAAAATAGTATTAGTATAATTTTAAGTTATGAATAAACAATAAATCAATGTTTTGATGAGCAAAAATTTTTATTACTTATTTACAAAATCTTCTAGTATGTTAAAACTTTCCACTTCTTTTTCTTGCAGTATATTTAGTATCTGCTTTAACATCTCTGAAAAAGAGACATTATATATAAATATCACATTAAAATGAAACATTTTTGTTCTTTTAATTAAATCTCTAGTCATTTAAAGGTTAAGTTGTGAATCTTTTAAAACTTTTTCCCCCTTATAAGGAAGTTATCAAAATTAAGAAATTGATGCTATTGCTAGAAGCAACTCAGTCAGAAGTTCTTTATCTCGTAGTTCAAGGGCAGATCTAGAAGTGTTTTGAAGGATGGGAGATTGACTTCGTTACTACACATTTTGGGTTACAAATATTGACCACATATGTTTCGGATCTCAATAGCGAAACTTATCTTGAGGAGCGCCCTACAGGAGTCTAAGAATGCTTTTTTGAACTTCAATATTGAATTTGCCTGTAAAGAGTCACTCAAAAGAGGGGCGATCGTTTCCCTCGCTCCTACCTTGTATCTGTCCCTGCCTTAGCTGAACAAGGCAAATCAGTAAACAAATACAAACTAAATTCTGAGGGTAGTTTCACCTTTACTTGGGTTCATTAATCTGTAACAGTGATGACAGAGATTGCTTTCATACTCTTAGATAAAATATATTCAGCACACAAGAGAAAGTCCTCTAATTTTGTATGACTTGCCTTGTATGTAAAGTGAAGTAGAAGTTCTTACCTTTACTTTGCATGAAAAAGAAGTTGATATAGGATTATGGGAGGGGGGGTATTGATGAAGTATTATCCATGCAATAGCCAACTTATATCAGCAATGCTTATAATAAATGTATGTTTGAATTTTTAACGTATAACCTACAAAATGAACTCTTTGCTGAAGCCTAAACTTCAGCCAAAGAAAAATTCACAGCCAGGTATAGAGTAAAAATATACTGAATGGCGACAAAAATTAGTTTTTATTCCAAAGTAATTTATCTGTGGCTGTATGTAACCACAAAATTATTATAACACTTTGAATTACATTAAAATCATAACTTACTTTCCTTGCCGCCGCCGCCGTTCTTTCTTTTCTAAAACCCAGTCACGGTTACTTTTAGGAGGTTTTCCACGATGAATTTTGCCTCGAATTCTAAACATAATGAATTACATACTGTATTACTAATCGAACAAACATAATTTACAGTTTGTCCATTGCGCAAAAATTCTGTTATATTTCAGTTCACGTTTTAATAAAATCTCAACTTCATGAATGCAGACCTGCCAATGTTACGAATGAAAAAAACAGGAGAAATTTTTGTGCCTTAGAACAAGATGAATTCAAGGCGATTTTCATGTTCTCAAGTGCAATACATAAAAATTAATCAATATATACAGTATGCATAGTATTAAAGTTCTTTTATGCAAGATAATTTAAATGAGATCTTAACAGTCAATTCTTATAGTTGCTTTTTCAGGATATTTTATTAATGTACGAGGGGTGTTTTTAAAGTAAGTACAGTTTT
This sequence comes from Uloborus plumipes, assembly GCA_038373865.1. Taxonomy (NCBI): domain Eukaryota; kingdom Metazoa; phylum Arthropoda; class Arachnida; order Araneae; family Uloboridae; genus Uloborus; species Uloborus plumipes. Next base: position 14,888 of record JAXGGA010005552.1, read on the forward strand.
GGTATAAATTGAAAACAAGCAAAGATATCTTTATATATATATATGTATATTTTTTTTTACATGAAAGCCCACACCTTAAACTACTTTTCTACATAATTGCCACCAATAGAAAGGCTCTTATCACATCCAGGGTTCGTACGCTCCTTACAAACTCCTTATAAACTCCTGCTTTTCAACAAGAAAAAATAAGGGCCCTTAAAACTCCTGAACTTTGCTATAATCTCCTTACAAACTCCTTATTTTTAATTCTGTGGATACAAGCCCTTGAAAATTTTCTTCTACTACAAAGACTACTTTTCTTCTTCTTCCCAAGATTGTGTTCGAATATTATACCAGAATTCTGGTATTTTTTCACGTGTTAATACCGAAAATCTATTTTTTTTTTTTTTTTGCTGCGCTTCTATCTTCCTGCATCCGAAATTTTTGTCCTTACTCCAAATTTTCGACGATTAAGTCGATAATTATTAATAATATTGATTAAGTAGACCTGTTAAAAGGAGATTCTAAAACTTTTTTGCTTTAATACATTGTTTTATTTGCCGTTTTTATACTTATGACGCCTTCATTTTAAATGATGCAATCTGATTGCATCCTGTTTGGGAGTAGAATTTTTCTGATTTTTTGTTCGTACTTGGCTTTATCAAGAGGCAAATAAATAAAATGTCTTTTTATTTCCATTAAAATCGAAAATTAAAATTTTCCAAGCAAAATTCTGTTTTTTATGAGAAATAATTTTAATTTTCGTCACTGATTTAATTTAAATTTTGCTTCAATTACTTTAATGCTATCACTATTATGTTTACCGAAGTGCTTTAAAATGTTAATTTAAAACATTTTTACTTGAATAAATCCTTTTATATGTCGCTTTTTTCCTCTTTTAATTCGTTCATTACAGAAATCGCGATCTTTTTGCATCCGCCTTTGGAATAAGAGTTTTCGCATTTATGACGTTTTCTATACTCTGTTAAGAGGCAAACGACTAAAATTTATTTTTATTTTTCCTTTAAATCGTTAATTTGAAATGTTTTAAACAAAATTCTGTGCACTTTAATAGTGTCAATCGTCAGAACTTAAGAAAGTTGGAAGTTATTTTAACCTCTACTATTTTCAGTTACCTTATTACAATCTTTAGTTTAATGATTATTATTTTTTATACTGATTCTAGTTACCAGGGATGAAAATCTTCCGCTTTTGTGTGTTTTCTCTTTCTTTTTGCGACCTAAAAATGTTACATCAAGTTTAGAAAAATAAAACGTTCATTATTAAATTAAAGCTTGAAATAAGTTGATTTAAAACAGTAGAGGTTGAAATTACTTTAAGCTTCCAAAAAAATGGAAATGTTTTTTGGATGCAGCAGGATTGAATCTTCAAGGATGACATGCAATGATTGGCGAACTATGTATATTCTATTTTGGAATGCTGCCAAAAACTTAAATTTCCGTTTAGAAGGTAGAAATTAAGGAAATTCAGCTAAAATGTTTGAGATCTTTGTGATAATTATTTTAGCCTTTCAAAAATTATCAAAATTATTAAAGACCACACAGTATTAGTTAGATAATTCATTGCTTGAGGTACACGTCTCTAATCCATCTAAAATTGAACCCCCCCCCCTTTTTTTTTTCCTACATTGTAATGAATGACTTAAGAAGAAATAGGGAATGAGCAATTAATAGGTTTTAAAAATATGCCTTCAATCTACCTATTTTACTTTCAATTTCGCGGCGCAAATTAGGAGGAAATTTCGCCTAACATTAACCAAAAAAAATCTATCCAAATTTTTATGCCCCACATTTCTTCCTCTTTTTTGACTTTGAGCTGTTTTCATCCCTGAGTTACAGAATTACTAAGGAGAGTCTTGTTTTTGAGAACACACTAATTTTCTTTTCTTTTTACATTATTTTTTTTTACTTTTCTTTTAAATTCATCCGCAAAATAAAATATTTTTCAATGGTTATTCCCCCCCCCCCCCCATTCATACTTGAATTTGATTCGGAGTCTGCTAACATTCAAGTAGCAATAACTGCATATTTGACTTTCAATTTAGTATGTTACTCAATATTTGTATGATAGAAAAAATAAACAACACGAGTTGTAAAAAAATGTTTTGAGATTTGTTGCTAAAAAATAAGTATTTCGACTGAGAAAGTCCTTAAAAATTAAAATGAACTCCTGCAAAACTCCTTACTTTTAATTATCAAATTTGAGTATGAACCCTGACATCGTACAATCAGCTTTTGAAGTCCCTCTTCAAAGAAATATGCCGCCACTGCATTACGATCATTGTCATGGCACTAGCTAGCCGCCGAGATGCTGCGTCAGATGCAAAAACAGGTAGTAGTCACTGGATGCTCGATCTGGGCTGCTTTTGCACAAAATATTCATTAATGAAAAAAGGTCGACCATTCTCTTCCTCATCGTGCACATCAGAGCGGCCATCTTTGAGTGCTCGGACCGAAACCCTAACCACTCCATCGCTCATAATGGTTTCACCACGTACTGAAGAAATCTCGCGATGAATATCAATAGCTTTTGACCCTTTTGCAGTTAAAAGTCAAATTACAGGACTTACCTTACAATCGGCGGCACTCTCAATCGATGGACGTTTTTTGAAGCTAATTGTACAATATGATAAGTGCCTTACATTTAATGACAATTATGTATAAAAATAGTTTAAGGTATGGGCATTCATGTAAAAAAAATTATTAAGATATCTTTGCTTGTTTTAAATTTATACGAAAACGGTACTTACTTTAAAAACACGCCTCGTATTTGACAAATCTTTCTTTAGTCTTTCCTGTCTCTGTGATTATAAGACATATTTAAAATATTTTTCAACAATAAAATACTTTAATTCTAATAAATATTAAAAATTCTAGGGGGGGGGGAGGAGAATCAACTTCCAAACAGAATGGGAGGGGGGACAATCATCCAAAAAAATTAAATCTCTAGAAAACAAAGTTGGCAGGAAAATTTTAAATGCAGCATATTTATCACCACATTAATATATTGTTGAGAATGAAATGTTGCAATTATTCAATTAACCCTTTAACGTCAGGTGTGCCGAATTCGGCACATAACTCCAGAATCATTTTGCCTCAGTTGTTAAGTGAGTTACTCCACAATAGAACATTGTGACGTTTTTGGCACATTCGTTTCTGCCGGGAGCAGTAAGTCTTTAAAAAACAGGTAGGTGTGCTTCCTATTGTCTCCCTTGATTGAAATTTGGAAGGAAAAAATTGTTTCCTTGTGTAAAATACATCGACCAGAAAGGGTTAAAGAAATTATCTCGGAGTTAATCAAAATTTATACATGCAACTGATTTATAGTTACATGTCAGGGATAGCATATTAGATCCAAGTATAAAAACCTAATTCCTTATGCCTGTCCATGCTGGAATAACGAAAAAATTTTAAGGTTAATTAAATAACATAAAGTAGACTGGGTCCCAAAAAAAAATAATTTTCAAAAATCAATTTGCATACCCACTAAAGTTGTGCCAAATGACATTCTAAGAGTGTGGTAAAAATTTTAGCCAAATATTTTAAGATTAACAGACCTCTCATGAGCACCCAAAATCATTTTTATGCCCTATTTTCGGTACAAAATATGCATGATGCAACAAATATTTAAAAAATATTTTTTTATTGTTTATTCATTAGTTTGTACATTTTAAGCATAATATAGTTTAAAGCAGAATGTTTTCTACATTAAATTTTATCAGTTATTGTTAACTTCAGTGTTTTCAGAACTCTGAAACTGTAATTTTTAATCGCCATCTTAGGTAAACGGAACACTGCCATTTTGTTCTCGACTTACTGTAGCTCTAGAGTTAAAACTGTATGTCAGCATTTTATATAAAAACTAAAGCTTACATTATATACATTTTTGATTTAGTTTTAATTTTCTAAATTTTTCAGAAGTAAATTTCATTTTAATGAATATTTTCTATAGTTAAATAACAGTACATTGACTTTATATTAATTTTACAATAAGTGGTATGCAGAATTCAAAAGTAGTTTTCACAATATCATATCCACACTGAAATGTAGCTGATAGAACAACTTGTTTCAGTTCTTGATATACATAATAACAACCAATTACCAACAAATGGTGAAGCACTGGGCCGGCTACCTCATGATTTAAAGATCAGGAAATTAACATTGTCAGAAAGATGCTTACCGATAACACAAAAACCAAATGTTGTGACCAAACTGAAAATGATCTATGAAAAATATGCCAAAAAATGTATAAAAATAAACATAGGAGGGCATCCAAGAGGCAATGACAAATCAAAAAGGAGTTTAATGAATGAAGAAAAAATGTTTGATATTTCTTATGCAGGCAGACTGTGAATATACCATTAAAATACCTGAAGATTGGAAGTTCCATCAGGACCAAAAGGGAAAAGGATGAATTTTATGGGAGGTGAAAACTGACATTTCAAAAACTAGCAAGAAAAGCATCAAATAAGAAAAGGTAATAAGAGGAATCAAGAAGATAAAGCAAAAACAGGAGAACAACAAAGTATGTTATTTGAGTCTTCAATTGAGGCTGCATCAAGATTGGACATTGAATCAAAAGCAAGCACTTTTGTTAAAGTGATTCGAGTTTTTAAAACTAACACCAAAGGGTACAAAGGAGGGCTACAAGGTTAGCGAATGGATTGTCTAATTTAGACTATGATTCCAGACTTAGAATGCTTAACATGTATAGTCTTGGGCAAAGGAGAATCAGGGGGACATGATTCAGTTGTTTAAATTTATCAAAATGAAAAATGTTATAGGGTTAAATTTTTGCACGGAAAGCAGGACAAGGGGTCATTGTTATAAGCTGTTTAAATCTCAGGCTAACCTGGGAATTCCGAAAAATTACGTTTTTAGCAGAGTAGTGGGAATTTGGAATAGTTTACCGGAAGTGGTGGTAAGGAGCAGGGGAGTAGATAGTTTTAAGAGGGACATTGATCTTCATTGGGGTCTATAATTTGACTAGGACTAGCGCTGTTGGGCCCAGAGCCTGTTGCTGGTCGTCGCATTTGTATTTGTACACTCTTGGTGGTGCAGATCATGTTCCTGGTTGTATGTTTAATTCCCAGGTGCCTATCACAGGGCAAGATGGATGGCAAAAGGAGTTTACTGCTTGAAGAATTTGTGCTTTCACGAGGAATACAAATTAGCATCTTATGAGATTTTATCATTAAAAAGAATTCTGTTCATGACAACAATCTATGCAAAATTGTGGCTCAGTACCACCCAGTAGCTGCAATGTGCCTCATAATGGCTTACATCTTCTACAAATACTAGAGCTATACACAGAAATTGGTAGTGAAGTGGCTCTTAGAGCACTTATTAAAAACTTAAAGGAAAACTTTGATAGCTAAGTGAGGATTTGGTATGATCAGCTTTTTTTACAGATCCCGTGCCTCCAAAGGAAAAATCTGCCATAGTAAAATCTCCAAAAACCAAAAAGGGCGTCCAAAAACCAAAAAGGGTCTTAAAAGACTAGAAGCCAACCACATTGAATCTTTTCAGAATAACATTATCATATTTTGTGAAAGAACGGATTTAGAATCAGCTGTATTGAAACTGGATAATAATTTTTGTCAGTTAATGTTCGTACTTGGGCTGGAAGAAATAAATACAATCAAGCTAAGGAAATAGTGTCTGCATTCAGGCCCGTCATTTCAAGTTTTTCCGGGGGGGGGGGGGGGGGCAAAGGGTAAAAACACAATACAATTTCACCAGAAAACAACAAAAACCATGTAAATACATTGAGTTCTCAAAATCGGGGGGAATTGACCCCCCAGCCCCCCTCAAATGACGTGCCTGTTTGCATTGAAGGTAGTAAATGATTGTGCTAAGCAAGCAATTAAATTAGCAAGTGGTTTCAATTTGCAACTTACTAATGACGAGCAACATCGGCTCATTTTTCAAACATTGAAACATCACGGAAAATAAGCAGCATTGGTGTATAAAATTTTTTTTAAAGTAATTTTAGCAAAAAGTGTATTTGAGATTGTAATTATTGCATATTGTTAAAAGAAAAGTATCGATACAAATGCTTTTGTATTGGGTAAATTTTATAAAACTTTGTGAAAAAAAAAAATTACTCAATAAATTAGGTTTTTGAAATATTTAATGATGTTGAGCTGTCACTTAATAATCTTCAAATAGCTTAAAATTTTGCAAGATAGTTATTTATACCAAATGTCACAATAATGCATGGTATGCCAGTTCAAATTCCAAATTTTTTTTTTTCACCATACAATTTTGGGACGGTCTAAGCAAGATGCTGCCTTTCTCAGCAGCTCGAACAGAATTAAGTTATATTGCCTTATATTTAAGGCACACATTGCTTTCTGTCTCAACTCCCTCTACCATGTTTTTAAAAACAAATTATTTGTAAGTGAGGATTACACAGTGCCATTTTGCATACTTAATTTGAAAAAAAAAAAGACTTCTCCACTAATTGTGTAATTGAAATATCATGGGGCGTAGTAACACTCCTGCATTTCTTTTGAATAATTTTCATAAATGTGTAGCTACCAAGCTTGGCAAATGAAAAATCAATATTAAATATCTACATGAGACAGTTTTACAGTCCATAAAATGACAGGGCAAACATAATATTTTGTACATTTGAAAAATATTTTAACTCAAATTTGAGGGAAAATTATATGAAAATCAGTCTGTTTTATAGTAGACCTCCCGATTGGTCCCTTTTCTCTCAAAAAATCGGTTTTTTAGTTTCAAGTCCCTAAAAGTCTTTTTTTCAAAATCTGCATCTTTTTTCCTTTGAAATTGCAGTCTTGTTTTGAATTTTTCCTGTAACCTCTTTTATGTATTTGTATATTTTCCTTTAAAATAAAAAGATTGTGTTCACACCTCTATCAGGGTAATTTTTAATCAAATAGGAGAACCATAGCTAGAGCTCGAAACTTACAGCAGGTGTAGTCTTCATGGTAATTTCGTTCTTAAAACAATGCCCTTAGAATCATTATGGGAGGAGTTAAATCCACCCCCATACCTATAACGCAGCTACATACTGGAATTGAGTCTTGTAGAAACAAACATACCTTGAGATTTTGGGAAAGGGCTAAGAGAGTGGATAATAATTACTGGAACAGCTACAGGACCTGATTTTCAATATGTTTAGACGCAAGTTTCTCCTCTGCTGCTGGCTGAAACTCTGCTACAGAAATACCTTTGCGTCCTTTTACCTCAGTCGCATCAGCCCTACTCACCACCCATCTTAATTTCCTGTACCTAACTTGCTCTGAAAGTGACTCAAACCCTTTTGAACTACATCTAAATGCCCTGGAAAGTATCTGGGGATATCAGACGTAGGAAGTCTTTTTCCAAACTATGGAATGGGTGCATATCTACAGACGGTTCTTTCATACTTGAGTTGAATGGTGCCAGAACTGGTTGGTACTGCAGTCTGTTTGAGGGTTGTGGAGGAATTGGAATGAACTCTAGTAATTTTCATTAAGAGGTTCGCGCAATGCAGAAAATGATCTAGTCTTCAACAATATTGGCAATGTAGTATTGCTCGTCGATTCCCGGGCTGCTATTTCCACTCTGAGCAATAGCAGACCTACAGACTGCCTTCGTACGATCGAATACGGCACTAAACTGGCAGAATTGATAGGGAAGGGCTGGAATGTTCATTTTCAGTGGAATGCCAAGTCGAGTAGATATTCCGGGTAATGAGAAAACAGATAACCTGGCGAAATAAGGAGCTGCATCTGACCAGCCATTAACTCCAACAACTCTTAGAGCGGCCGAAAACCTAATTACATATGCCATCAATAATTGAACTAAAGATATTCTTAAGAGCCAAAGCATTAGCAAAAAATGGGAGTGTTTGTCCATCAGATAAATGATTCCAGTACATGTTGAGAGAGTCTTTGCAGTTGCCCGATTTTGTATGACAACCGCGCACAACTACCTGTAGGTCCACCATATTGGGTTGGCTGTGGATGACGCATGCCCTCTTTGCCGGACGTCTGGCTTTCTCACCTGCCAAGACCTTCTTCTTTCGCCAAATAACTTAACTCAGCGTTACTGGGAGGTTTGACATGGAATGGCCGAAAAGCCATGGACAGGCATTGGACAAACTAACAAATTAAAATAACTCAATTGTGATAAGATTAACAAACAGGAATGTTCCAACGACTTACCGAGATTTAACATATTTTACATGGTCTTGGGAAGATTCCTCTGTTCCAAGAGCAGCAGGAAGTTTCTGAGGCCCACCAGTCAGTAAAACAAGAAAAAATCTATAAAATAATTAAACTTGATTTTAAATAAATTTAAATATAACTATTAAAGTGTACAGATAGAGAAAAAATTACAACATATTGATTTAAAATTGAGCTATATTGATTGATTAAACATTAGAAAGCTTTAAAAAAATTTTTCCCTTTAAATTTTTCAAGTCAGGGTAACTTTTGTGTAATAACTAGTATTACCTCAAGGACAATACCCATGGAAATGTAAAGGAAATTAAATTTATTGACTCTTAAATTAGCAAAAGTGATTTAGGAAAACAAAATAACTTTTAAATTTAAAAGCAAATAATTACATAGAAAAGCATAAAATAAACAGATTAATGAGATTACATTGACATAAATGAATAGAATTCAATTATGCAACCAGATTGAAATGCAGGGTTACTATAAATTATTAATCTGTTTTCGAAAAGCTATAGACCCAAAAGTATTGCACATACAACATTGAATAATAGATGAAAATAACTACTAACTCATCAAGATTTAAAATTGTGTTAACCACGTGCTACTATAAATGAGGTATTTCTAAAAGGAGGATAAAATAAGAAAAGCGTTTTCTTTAATGTTAAAATACGTGCAATATTGATCTGTTCTTTCAGTGCTTTGGGGGCCTAATAGTGAGCTTGTTCATGTATCCCCACTACCAAAAGTGTTAAGAGAACTAAAGGGCAGCATCCATGTGGCAGTGTTAGGTACAGGACAAAGCTGGATGTTAGACAGTCACAAAAAAAAAAAAAAAAAAAATTTCATTGCCATTTTAAAAATAGTACACTCGTATTAACATCTGGTCAACACAATTTAAAATCTTGGCAAGATTATGTTTATTTTCTTATTTTTTTCATTGTACGTGCTTTGGATGTATAGTGTTTTGAAAACCAATGAATTTTTGTAGTAACCTTTACTTTTTGTACCAAAATGATAAATAATAACTAATTCTAACAAGAATAAATAAATAAAATTAAAAAAATTAACATTTTGAAAAGAAGCAAAATAAGCTAAGCAGCACTGATTTGTGATATCAAACAGAACAAAAAATTCCGTTATTACACATGAAATCAACATTACAAAGTTCATGATGGGGGATACAACCCTCTCTACTTTTTTAGAAAAAGTAATTCTAAGTTAAATTTCTTTTCCACAGAATATAGGCTTTTAAATAATAGTTAATTCAGGACCAAATTCTGAAGAGAAAAAAATCCTTTCAAGTGCTAGTCGCATAAAAGTTAAGTGTAAAATACAGTATCCTTACTTTTTAGCTTTAGAGCTGTTTGGATAATCAACAACTAGACCTCCACCAAACCCAGCTTTCATAGCTTGTTGTGTAACAAGTTCAATCTAAACACATAAAATATAAATTTATCACTCAAGCAATTGAAAATTGAAATAATTTCATTTTTAATAAAATACAAAAAATAATCTCAAAACATTTATTCCCTTCTTTTTTAATGCAATGACAATACATCCATAAGAAAAGAATGAAATTCTGAGAGAAAAACGCAAAATTCATATTTGGAGAAGACAAATCTCTCACATCCAATGACAGAGTCCAGGGTTCTTTTGGAAATTTAAAGAACACCAGTCTGCTTTTGGAAGAGGAATAAAAGGGGACTATATGAGCCATAGATCATTTAAACGGCACTCTCCAGAGACTAGTTACCATGACAACCAAGTGAAATTTTTTGTTCAGGTGACAGCAGGAAGGAGACATAGCCTACTGGTCAGCTTCTTCAGGCATTTCCTTTCTCGTGTCTATTGCGTCCTTTCCTTTCTTCTGCTGGAAGTCCAGAAGATGTTATTTTCTCCTCCAACTATTTCAGAGCTTATTTCAAAGAAATAACTCATTTTTAATGTTGGCCGCCTGCGCATCCTCACAGCGGAATGACTTGCTTTGTAAGACACAATAAGTGAAATAATCATTTCATTTAAAGATTAGATAGCTTACTTTTTTCATGCGGACACAAAACAAGTCATAATAAAATCTCATTAAATTTCACTTATTTGTTTATTGGATGGAGGAGGGTCAAAACATTTACTTAATATATATTTAAAAAACAAGCACATATATATAATCACTCTCAAAGTAACTAAGGGAAGGAGGAACTTGCTCCTCCTAGTTCCTTAAAATGAACCTTCATAATAAAATCGACTAGATACTTTCTTTGACAAATATTTTTCAAAACTTAAATGCCTAAATGAACTGAAATCATTTATGTAGGGGTCGTGTAAAATGCGGAATCTGGTTGACAAAATATGAACAAGCCGAAAACCATGCTTACTTGATCACTGTTTTCTGGATAAAACTGAAAAACTGCACGGCTACCCCTTGCCTAAAAAGAAACAGTCAAAATATTAAAGTTAATCCCTTACCATTAACAAATTATAGTACATTTGGCAAAGGGGAGAACTTAAGTTTTACAAAGTAGTAACTGAATCTGTTTAATATTGAAACAGTTAATTTCTCACCTGAGTGGAAAATATTTAACACAATTAGGATTTTTTCAAAAGAAAAGAAAAAATTAAACTTTTTCTATTTCTTAAATCTGTTAGTTTGATCAAAAATAAACAACATAAATTAAAATGTTTTTTTTTTTAATTTTACTGTTAAATGCAACAAAAAAATAACTGGCTATATTACTGGCATGCTTTTCTGTTGTTTTTTTTTTTTTTTTTTTAAATCCAGGTTATTTTAAAAACAGAAAATGCTTTTGTTTTAGTAAGAAAACACCAAGTTAAAGGAATTATACATTCTCAATTAGTACGCAATTTATTTATTTTTATCACATCTAGGGTGTCGACAATTTAAATCAGTGATTTAAATCAAATGATTTTTTTTAAATCATCGATTTAACTCAATTTTTAACTTTAACTATAGAAATTTTTCATTTCACGAGTTCTGACTTTATCTTTGTCAGTATAATCCTTCTTCCTTGTATTGATTTGTGTTAAGGATTTTTTCTCATTTTATCTACTAAAATTCTCTGCATTTACTCAACCTTAAAATTCCAACTTTTTGTCAGTGGACACTTTTAACTTAGTCGCTATTTTTTTTTTCTTAGTAGACATTTTATTTAGGACTTTTTTTTAAAATGAAAATAAAGAGGAAATTTTAACACTAAAAAATGGGTATGCAGAGAAGTTCTTGAAAATTAGGGCTGCTGCTCTAGTGCATGCATGTTTGAAAATTGGAAATAGGAAACATTAAATTAATATTGCTTCAACAATGAATTGTTGTAAAAAAATCTTTTTAAAAACATTTGCAATCATTTCTTTAGCAGCACATGGATTTTTATTAGTTTGCTGCTGTCTAAAAAAGATGCGAACAGTAAATGAAACTGTATCTAAAAACAAAAACAAGTAAGATAACCCATTTTTCAAACTAGTTTGATAGATAAGTGTTAATTTTTAAGCAATATGAGCAGGTTATCTACCCCACCCCGATTTTACGTTTTACCGCTTGGTACGTTTTTTATCACTGGTCCAATGAAAGACAGAAAATCGGGGTTCCACTGCATTGGTAAATGTAATACAGTCGACGCTCGTTATAACGACCACACGTTATAAAGACCATCCTAATATAACGACCGGTGAGAAAATCTCCAACTGTATCCCAATATACTCTATTTTCCACCTCTTACAGCGACCATTCGTTATAAAGACCGTTTTCTGTAGGACGGAGACGGTCGTTATATCGAGCGTCGACTGTACAAGTTAAATTTAAAAACAGAAATTTCAACAAGAAAGTTCCATGCAATATAAAAAAATACAAAAGAATACCGGAGAAAAAATTATGCTTACTACATCATAAAATGTATGAAAAATTAACATACATTTAGCAGTAATAATAGAAAAATAAAAACAGTTGATTTTTTTCTTCTTCTTCATTGATTAGATCAGTATTTGAAAAAGTAGAGCTAGCCTGCTTCTTTAAATACTTACTAAACAGCCGTATAGTGTTGAAAAAAAGTTGTACAGTCTTTTCACTGGTTTATGAGACCTTTTATCTGCATTACATAGCCATTGAAGAGCAGAAATACTAAAAAAAATCAAAAGAAATATAGCCTTGATTCTGGTTAAGTAGTAAAGTTAAGAGACAAAATGACATGCAAGAAAACTAAACAACAGGTTTTGCATGAAAATAATAATTATTTTTACAGTTACAACATAATTTTCATGCAAAAATTAATGTACTTGAATACAGTTTTGTTACTTATAACGATATAACACTGTGTTAGTTATTAGAAAGAGATAAAATGAAAAAGTGACTGCACTTCTGATAGAAAGAATCTTAATGTGATTCAGGTAACTTCAAGTGATAACCAAAAATAAATAAAACTATTTGTAAAAGGTAAATTTTCATAAAATATATTGTCAGTCATCAAGTAAAGGGAAAACATTTTATCTCATTTTACGAGCTTGGAATACAAAAATACCATTTACTAATACAAAAATAAATTATTTTTAATTCAGTTCATCTGGTTGCTACACTCGAAACTTTCATGAAGTTATTTTGATTTGTCACTCAACATTATGGCTGCAACATCAATGTTTCAAACTATCAATGTTAGAAAATATCGGTGGTATTGATACATCGATCAAAAAACATCCGTGTTTCAGAACACCAATCTTTTTTTTTTAGATATACTACATTCAAATTTAAATTAACAGTAACCTCTCATTAGATCCCGTCTCATGAAAAACTCTCAATTGGGTATATTGCGCTTTTCCTTTGTCTCCCACAAGCATATTGACCGTAAGACAGTGATAGTAATTATCGAAAACTTTTCCTATTGAGATAGATATGGCTACTGATTTACGATGTAACTTTTTTTTGTGGAAATATAAAACATTCACATTGGAAAAAAAACATCGAACCCAAAACAAGGACGTTAAAAATCATCGACCATAAATGATTGAAGATAATTAAAGATTTTCTTTTTTTTTTTGAATAAAATAGATACTGCAACTACTGATTAACGATGAATCTTTTTTATTGCATATTTTCATGAAACTTTGTAGCTGATATATATATATAAAACATTGATATAAAAAAAAGTGAGAACAAATCAGCAATGCTTAAAAATATCATGTACAAAACATCAATAATAATCATGGAAAACTTTTTTCAATGAACTGAATTCTGCAACTTCTGATTAACAATATACATAAATGTTTTAATAAATATAATTATCGTACAATTTTGTACAATTTTTTTGCTGAAATATAAAACGTTGACATTGAACTCAAAGAATTGATGTTTCCGAAATATTGATATCGATGTCGCACCACTACTCTCTACATGTAAGTGTTTTCTGAACATTTGTGGGAAAACATCAAATTTTATGTTTTAATCTTTTTGAGGAAAAACAACCTTCAGGCATATTTTCTGTACAGAATTTTTGTTCTCTGATGTCTAACAAGTTTGGTGCCTGATGTTTGAAAATCCTCCTCGTATGCTAACAGCGAGCTGTGCACCTTAAACTGTCATGGTCACAAAATCTTCAAAGTTCCCATTCCAACTCAATATCTCTGAAAGTGCAGAGACAATTTGCTCAGCTACTTGTCTGGATCAGAAATACAAAGCTGACTTCAGAGACCGTCCAACCTGTTAAACCATATGTAACGGTAGGTACGGGGGACCCTAGAGAGAAATGTAGTGCCCCCCTCCGTTCATCATAATTCTAGCACACTTAGATGTCCTAACTAATGGAGCACAAAAGCTATGTAGTGATTCCTAAGAGTCATCTTATTACAGTATTAGCTCATTACCTGGCGTTGCCCGGGTAACCTCTAATTTTTTGCATCATACAATATTTGTGCCAATGCTCCAAGGTAATTAGAAAATGAATTATAATTGTTTTTGACTTATTTCATGCTAAAATGAAATAGGTGAGCCTTAAATCGACAATTCATTTTTCATTGTAATCTTTATTGGAAAATACTCATACTTAAATATGTTAAATTTATCAATTTTTATGCTGAAGGCTTATCTCTATTACTCTATATATTCAAAATTGAATGAAAATAGCCATTTTGAGACAAAAATTTGAATTTAGAGCTCTTTTGGATTTTTTTAAAATTTCCAAACCCTGCCTATGTGAATTCTAGTGCATCAAGGAACCTCTGTGCCAAGTTTGATGAAAATTCAGGGGCTGTGGATTTGTATAAGGAATAAACATATATACAAACATACATCCATTTTTAGATAACTGTTTCAGAAATGAAAATTGAGTGAAAAAGCTATTGAAGAAATAAAAGGGTTAATACAGTAAAACATGTAAAGTTAATCACCCTTATAAGTTAACCAACTGTCTAATTTGACTGCCTTTTCAGGTACAGAGTTAGTCCTAATCATACATGACCTGTATGAGTTGACCAGGAAAGTACTACAGATCGCAAATGGTAAACTTACACAAGTTTAACTATCAATACAGAAAATGACAAACATTTTTTTTTTTTTCTCCTTCATGGGAATGTTCAAATGCATCAATCCAAAAGGCAATTTAAAAAAAAGTTTAAAACTTCTCTTAGAAGTGAACATAAAAACAGATTGCTTTAAAGTAATTAACAGTCAACACAACTTACCTAATAGCACCGTCAAAAGTTCCAGCACGGAAAAACATCCCTTGCCCTAAATCACTCAAAATAACATCTCCTTCTACTTCACGCTCTTTTGCAATTGCTGGGGAGAAAAACAAAAGGTTAACATTTTTTTAAACTATGCTTGAAAGCTGAGCATACAATTCCACTAAGAGTTCTTTTAGAAATACTAAAATTGTTGTTTTTTATATGGTTAGGAGCAAAGATGAGTTTTCAGTAAAACTGATGCTTTTCATGGGGGAACATTTCACAACTGACTGTCTTGAAAAGTATTACCAAGTTCATTTAGAGCTGAAGAGCCCTAAGATTTATTTTCAAAACAAGAAAATCTTGCTGAGCTATCTAGAAACAACAAATGTCTTGAAAAAGGATTTTAATCACAATTTAAACTGGCCAATCTAGTGAACATGAGTCATAAGATCTTACTATTTTCTCTGTAAGGTAATAATGTAGTATTTAGGATAATCTGTTCAATACTTGGCTATGCAGCCAATTATTACTGGGGAAACCTCTTACTATATATTCAGACAGACAACTGAAAGCCATCAACATGTAAATGTTCATCAATACTATTTGTTAAAATTGTTGAAAAAAGGAGGGTGTGATATGTGAATAGACAGTAAACTCATTTTGTCTCTTGGATCTTAAGCAAGAAATGTGCACTCGCCCATTTTGCAGTTGCTTCTTCATTGACTAAAAAAGCAACTGAGTGGGTGGTAGAGATGTTTATATTTTGAATGAAAAATATTTAGATTTGTCA
Organism: Uloborus plumipes; assembly: GCA_038373865.1. Taxonomy (NCBI): domain Eukaryota; kingdom Metazoa; phylum Arthropoda; class Arachnida; order Araneae; family Uloboridae; genus Uloborus; species Uloborus plumipes. Next base: position 30,535 of record JAXGGA010005552.1, read on the forward strand.
TAAAACTAATATTTCAAAATAAATGAATTAATAAAAAACTAAATAAAATAAAAGTGAATAAATATGTATTCTAATAAAATACAATATAATAAAATTTAGAGACATTTTGAATTTTTTTTTTTTTTTTTTTTCAAATCATGCAAACTTTAAAATCTGGTTCAGCTGGGGAAAAAATAGGTAGTTATAACCTAAAATATAACTATTATGATAAGTTACACTCTTTTGTTTATAATTTCAATTATTATTATTTTTTCACTCAATTCCTAATTTATTTACTTAAAGAAAGTAAAATTAGTCCCAAAATTAGTATGTCTATACTGAATGTCCCACATACAAAAGTTTATAACACAAGGCATCCAAGTTGCATTACAACCAGGTGAAAATCCAATTAATATTCACTCATAAACTTTTTCAAAAATTACAAAGAAAAAAAAACGAATATTGAACTTTCATTTATGTCCATATTCCAAGAACGACTTTGAATGTGTGTGTGAGGGTAATAGGATAACTGTACAGGGTGTGTTATTAGAAAAACAGCACAGTATGTTTGCATCTGTTTCTGCGCAAGTCAATGAGCTTGCCTTAAACAATTTGTTTCTAAAGTAGTGTTGATAACAAAACTGCCTTATTATTCAAGTTCTCCCCCTCCTCAACGCTAAAATACATCAACAAATAGAACAGAGTTATTTGACATAAAAATTAGAATTTTATACTCACAAAGCATGGCTTGACTAATATCAACACCAATCCAGTTATGTCCTTGTTCTTCTAAAGCTTGCCCACTAAGTCCAGATCCACATCTATGCATAATTTTTTTTTAATAGAGACAAGAACCTTATGGCATAGGGGCACAATAATCATCAATGAAATGGTTCTCTGCGGTGTGTGCCTGGGAGCATACTCCGATAATACAGACAAATACACAAATACCATTCTCAGAAAATGCTTGAAGTTTGCAAATAGTTTTGATATTTTTATACAATATTGTGTAGTATCCCATTTTTTGGTCAGCGACAAATATTGGTCGCCACTTTTAAGGAGCTCTCAATAATACTGCGAAAGTAGTAAATATTACTGAACAAGAATGCTGGTTACATAGTCCTACTGTATTATAATTTGTTACTTTAAAATAGGTACATCAAGGTCACAAAATTTGCATCGTCTCCTCTCCATGGTAACCTAGCTCGATAATCATAAAATAAATGACTTACCTCAGTAGCAGTACATAAAAAAACAGTGGAGTTGTTTTCTCATGTACAGTTTCCATGGTGATGACGCAAAAATTGTGACCTTGAAGAGCCTACTTTAAAGTAACAGACTACAGTATATGATGTTACAGTTTTACTGTTGGCAGTGACAAAAGACTAGGGAGAAGTATACAGCAGTGCTTTTTGCAGAAAATTTTTAACAAGTTATTCGAGTTTGCACACAGTTTTAAATTTTATCTAGATCTGTGTGGGAGGGGGGGGGGGGATTTGAGCTGTTTATTTTATGAATAAAATGTTTATAGAAGTCAATGTTTTCGGAATAAAGTTTCAAGTGATTTCGATTAAATAAATTTAATAAATAATTGTAATAAGAAAAGAGCACTACAAAAACAGCTCAATGTAGCTAGCATTTTAATGAATCAAAATAAAATTTCAATTTAATTAACACTTGTGTTTCACAGAAATTTATTGATGTTGGTATGGTACATTTAATTGATTGTGTCTCAGAATAAAACTAAGATTGAACTTGAAAATATGAAAGCTTATCCCAATATCAAGTAACCAATGTAAACAATCTATGAAAAGAGTGAACTTTCTATAGATTAAAAGAAAGATAGAATGATGATCAGAATCTTTGTAAATATTTACATGTTAATTAAACAAAAACAAAACTTTAACATTTACCTTAATAAATACTTAAAGAAAACAAATATAATTTTAGTGACTCACCCAAGATCGAGAATCAAACATGGCTGATCATCAGGTAGTGCCAAAAGCTCAATTGCTCTTTCTGACATCTGAACTTGAATTTCAATCATACGTGAACTAAAATAAAACAAATAAATTAAAACAAATATGAGATTATGTACGATGAACAGTAAGAATATTGTAAAATTGAAAACCTCCAAACAATCAAAAAAATGTTGTTTGCTATTTATAGTTTTGAAGCTTGCAGATTGACAATAGAATATTTTTCTCATTAACAAAAGAATTACAGGAAGAATTAACTACTAAATTATTAAGCATGTTTACAAACAGTGTTTGGAAGATGTGCTCTTAAATTATCATTCATTTACATTAAAAATGAAGGAATATTTTTTACTTCAAAATGAGAAATTAAATATATAATACAAAATAAGGAACTAGTTGTCGAAGAATGACTGTAAACAGAGGCGGACTGGCCGTAGAGGCCACCTGCCCGCGGGCAGGCGCGCCCTCCGGGCTGTGCGCCCTTGCGCCCTCAAAACGTGTGCGCCTTCAGTTTTTTTTTTTTTTTAAGGTTTGAAAGCAACTCTTTCCAGTTTGAACAGAAACCTCCCCCCCCCCCCCCACACACACACTGCCAGTGCGCCTTCAACTTTAGTAAATTACTTATTTTTTACTTTTTCCCGTTTGGAACATGTAAAAAGTAGTCAATAAGCGTTATCAGAAGGCGGTTCTTATTGTACCCCAGAAGTGATAGGTGGTCTTTAAGGGGGATCTCATCCAAAGTTAGCGCCCTCCGATCTGTGCGTCCTTGCGCCGTGAACAAAGCCCCTCCCCCCCCTTTTTTTTTAAATCTTTACGTTCGAAATACGGAAAGCAATCTATGAAAGATTGAAGAAAATGGTTATACTCAATAATGTACCTGTTATAATTAACTTTTATTTATTGCATCACAGACGTGATAGGTTGTCGGAAAGGGGGATCTTTGCCAAAAAAAAAAACACAGCGCCTTCCAGGTTGTACGCCCTTGCGCAATCGAACCTGTGCGCCTTCGTTTTTTTCCACCTTACTTTTGGAGGGTATGAAACAAGGCAGTCCAGTCGAGGGGGGGGGGGGTCTTAATCCAAAGTGAGCGCCCTCCGGCCTATGTATCATTGCACCCTCGAATCTAGTTGACTGGGGTGCCCTCCCTCCCCCCCTTATTTTAATTCGAAGCGAATGAAACAGTCTATAAAAATTTGCTGCAGGAGATCATAATTAATAATGTGCTACAATTCACTTTAATTCATTGCCCCCCACCCGCCCCCAGAGGTGATAGGTAGTCTGGAAGGAGGACCTTTAACCCAAAAAAAAAAAAAACATATTCCTTGGGCTATGCGTCTTTGCGTCTTCGAACTTGTGCTCCTCTGGTGTTTTTTTTTTTTTTTAATTTTATTTTTTTATTTTTTTACTCGAAGCGCATGAAGTACTTAATAAAAGTTTCAAAACAAGGTTCAAATGAATAGCGTAAAAAATAAACTTTGAATTCATAGCACCTCAAAAGGGATATGTAGTATGGTCTTAAACCAAAGTGAGCGCTTATTTTTGTGCGTTTTCCTCTCTCTTTTGTGTGTGTGTGTGTCAAGTCAAGGTGTCAATCTACCTTGACTGAGGTTACGAATTCATGTGGGGTGATGTTGGTTAGAGAAATCGGTTGTCAAAAGATTCTTCAGACAGGTATTTTTATGATGTCAGAAAGCTGCATGAGTAAGCCATTGAATTGTATTACACTGAAAAACGTGTACTACCGACAAAAATGTTTAGTTTTGCCTAAAATAAAATTAAATAATGATTTACTGAATATTGTGTTAGTCAGGGGTCAATCTAGAGAGAAATTAGGTCCGTTAAAGGACCCTTCACAAAATTCAGGCACTCAAAAAAGGACCCTTCACAAAATTCAGTCACTCAAAAAAGGACCCTTCAAAAAATTCAGCAACTCAAAAAAGGATTCTTCACAAAATTCAGTCACTCCAAAAATGGACCTTTTACAAAAATCCCACACTCAAAACTGATTCTTCACAGAAATCCTAGTTTACGGAGCGATTGTGAATATTTTTTGCCGTAACTATTTTTCACAAAATTAGGATTAGTTTTCACAAAATTCTGAACTATTTTTCACAAAATTCCAAAAACAGGACCTTGGTCAAATATCCTGGATTGACCCCTGTTAGTTGATTGACTGGCTCCTTCCTATTTTCATGAGCATTTTAATAGTAAGCGGATCATCAAAACAGCAGTAAGTAAGTAAAAATACAGCAGATAATACCCTTAAACAGCTGAATCTATACATACACACACCATTATTCTTTACAAATCGCACAACTTTTCGAAGGTAAACAATAAATTGAAAAAAAAACAATTTCTGTATTTTAAGCACAACAGTTAATATGTAACCATTTAGTGCAGGATGAAGCTCTGTTATGAAGCCCATTTATTTGTGAATAATGGTTAAAACTGTATTTTATTTAAATCTATATACGTGTTCCATGGTGTGCATTATAACGATCTTTTATTGTTTTACAAGATCGGTTTTAACACAATGAGGAGGGAGCGCAAATTATGAAAATTATTATTTTTTTTTTTTCAAACTTCCGAATTCACATGACTTATCTAACTAATGAGAGACAAGTTTAGAAAGTACTAGCAATGGTTTTGGAGGGTTTAACTCATAACAGTTAGGTCAGATTCTTAATTTGTTTAAGAATACAGAATCTAGAATTTTTAAAAGCGTTTGAGACAGAAATCACAAATAAGTAATGCAATTTTTGTTAAGCACTAAAGTACAAAGAAATTGTAGCTAAAGAAGTAACTTTAATTTTTTAATGAAAATAAACGCGTTTAAAATAGAGCGAGATTATTACTGTGAACAAAAAGTTTTATTTATTGGTGTATTATTTTAAAGGATTTCATCTTTTTAGCCTTAAATCAATTTAATAAAGATAATTTTATCTAGATTTTGCTTTTATTATTATTTACGCTTTATTGGAGACCCTGCATGAGAGTAAGTAAAAAATTTCCGTAAAACATTTCAGAATGTAACACGCTCATAAAAAATATAACTTTCATTGAGAAATGAGAGGAATAAACATCGTCATTGTATATTACTATCTGTTTTCTCAGGCATTGCACGGTCTACCGTGAAAATAAAAGTTTTGTCAAAAGACGCATGTTCACCAATCAGGCTCAAATAAAAGAAAAAATTGTGTACAATTTCACGCCAAAGTGAAGGAATAGCTATTTCAAAATTTAAACTGAGATCTTATCGGATTTTTTTAAACACACCTATCTCCCCCTCCATATGAAATTTCTGAGTATTGAAAAACCTTTGTGACAAATTTGGCAAAGATCCGACGGAAACTTATTGTTATTTCCCCAATATAATCCTACAAAACTGGCTAACCAGGCAGTATGACTTAAAATTTACATTAGACCTCTTTGGATTTTTTTTTTTTTTTTTTTTTTGAGTTCCGATGTTCCGAAAATCTTCAATGTGAATTTCTGAGCAGCTAAAGACTTTAGTACGAAATTTGGTAAAGATCCGACGCAAACTGTGGATTTGTATAAGAAGCATAATCACCCACACCCAAATATTCACACCCATTTATTATGCAGGTTTAACTTATATAATTTAACTACGGTATACTCCCAATTATCTGCGCACTTGGGTGGCACGGGTATCGCGGATAACGAAAAAAGGCTAAAAATAAGTGATAAAAGAAGATAAAAATTGTGTTTTGCGAAAAATTAATCGTATTGTGTATAAAAAGTGTTACAAATAATGAAGATAGGAACAGGATTACACATTTGTGTTGTAAGTTCTGAAGCACATACAATCTATAAAGGAATAGTAGTGCGACAGAGCACTCTTCTGTAACATATATTATACCAAACTTAATTTTGCTGTAAAAAAACCCCGAGACCCTTGCGGATAATTGTCGCAGAAAATGTGTGTGTGTGGGGGGGGGGGGGAGTGCTATTTTGAAGTGCGCCCTTTGGAGGTTTGGGTTAGCGCCCTCATGGGGGATCCAGTCCGCCCCTGACTGTAAATAGATACTTAAAGGCTAGAGTATAGTCATTTGTCCTTGTAAAACTCGGAGCCTGACAGTCAAGTTGATAGAGAATGAGACAAATCGAAAAGTTGCTACCAAAGAGTCAAGTTAATTTACAACTTTGAAGTTATGCATCACGGTTTGAGAATAGTTTTCAATAGTTGCTTTTCACTGTAGATTTGAAATAGCTTCTTTCTCCAATAATCTCATGATGTTTTCACTTATATTAGTTATTCATTTTAGACATACTACACTAGAAAATCATTAATTTAGACACCCAAAATTCAGAAAGTTCTAAAATGTTGACATGTTTTTATCTTTATTGTTTAATTTTTGACAAAAGAATTTCATAAAAATGTTTTTCAAAACAAAAAAAAACTTTTGTCTAAAAAAGATAAAATTGCAGTTTTCAATCATAAGATTTAAAAAAATATATGCAGAAGCTATAATTTACTAGAATATCAACCATTTCAGCAATTTCAAAACTATTACACATCACTAAAACCTCATTCAATTAAAGTGGCGTCCACAGGTGAGAGCTGTTCCAACAAAATTTTCCCTTCCAAGGTTATAAGTTACTGTGTACTTAAAAAATAAAAATAAAATAAACGAATTTGCACTTGTCTTTCACTTTTTCTGAATCATACAGGGAAAGATAACTTATCGCGCATTTAAAAATTGTCTGTTTCAAAAAAGCTTATGCAAGTGTTTCCTTTTTCTCTTTTAAGATTTCGATTGAATACATTTTTAATTTTATTGCCTTTTAATTTATATGCATTTTATGCATGGCATTGCATTCATTTTTTAACTTTTAGGAACCGGGCGGTACACATGTTGTACCATAAGTCTTTTTTCTTTAGAGGACAGGGTTGAAATTTTCACTCGAACCCTTTGGAGGCGGGGACTTTTTCAAGGTTTTACACATCTGGTACGACAGTTTATACCTTCTCTTATCAATGGAGAAGAAATCTGTGGTTCAACTGTCATACTACCTGGGTCAAAAGAAAAATTTCTATATGAACAGCCCAGATCCAAAAGGTTAAGTAAGAATAGGATGATGAGTCAACTTGATCAAAGAACTTGAAAAAAGAATGCAATATAAAATAGTAATGTTCTGGAATTTGGAAAATTTTGAAATTCAGATGTGTTGAAGTTCCAGATTCCGAATTCTGGACGTACTAGTGTAGTAATTTACTTTAGACAAACATCCTTAGGAATTAATTCACAACTTTAAGACTACAGAAAAAATTGATTTTATGTTATGGACAACCTCTGCAGCAGAAATCGTGCAAAGCTGCAACATTCATTGCAGATTTTTGACTGCAGACTATTTCTTTGTAGGAGGTGAAAAAACCTTAAATGTTAAAAGAAGGAATAATCTGAACTTTTCTCAAGTGAAGATTTGTACCATATTTTCTGGGATATAATTCATAAGTAGCATGTACTTGTATCAGCAAGGTTTTGAGCATTTCTCGGTGTTAATTTAGAATTTATGATTAATCTAATGCTGGTTGTTGATTTAACTTGATATTTTTGGGACTTCAATTTGTGTCACAGACTGCTGAAAGAAATTCTGCTACCAGATGGACTACCATACTAAAAGTACTAACTGCTATGAACATAACTAGCAAAAAAATCTACATTATTTTTCCTTTAGTTAGAAAATAAACCCATGTCTAATTGCAGAGCTAGAGCATTTCATCATGGATGAAAACAGCTCTATGTCAAAAAAGAGGAAAAATTGCGCGGCTTAAAATTCAGATAGATTTTTTCCATATGTTATATGAAATTAGTCATGCAAGATTTCATCTTAATTTGTGCCGTGAAATCGAAAGTAAATGTTTTTAAAACTGTTTAATTCCTCATTCACAATTTATTTTTAAGTCATTCACAAGAATGTAGGGGAAAAAAGGAGGGTGGGGAGTTGTGATTTTGATGAATTAGACATGTGTATCTCAAGAAATAAATTCCCTAATTATTATTGCATTGTCTTTAGTTATTTTAATAAATTTTAAATTTATTAAAATATTTTTCCCAATTTTTTGACAATATCTTGAATATTTTTGTTGAACTTTCTTAATTTCGACCTCCTGTAATGGAAATTTATGTTTTTGACAGCATGCCAAAATAGAGTACATAGTTCACTGATACTTGCAGGTCATCCTTGAGATTTCAATCCTTCTGCATCCAAAAAACCTTTCCATTATTTTGGAAGTTGGAAATAATTTCAACCACTTCTACTTAAAATCAACTTATTTTAAGCTTCATTTTAATAATGAGTGTACTTTTATTTATTTTTCTAAGCTTGATGCAACATAAATTTTTTGATCGCGGAAAGAAACAAAAAATACAAAAAGCGAAAAATCGCGGATCTGCGGAAGATTTTCCTCCCTGATTTAATAGACTGCTTAAAACTAGAAACTTTTATATTGCTTTTAATAAATTATTGACTTGTGTTACCACACTAAAATGCACATAAAACACATTATGAACTTCGGTAACTAAACAAAAAAAAAAAAAAAAAATGAAGGGATGTTAGGATGCTCTACATCAGTCATGTAAAAAGGATAAAAGAAACTTTTTCAATGTACTTTTTCTGAAAACCTATTGAAAATATATTCCAAATTTCTTTGCTTGAAAGTCAAATAACTAAACCTTTAACCAAACAGAAATCTGCTTTTTTTTAATACAGTAGGATCTCAAAAATTCGAGTCTCAAAATCCGAGGTTTCAGTTAATCTGAGATGCTTTAATTGACATTTTAAAATGTATCTCTAACAGCTAAAAAGATGATTTGCATTAATAAGATGATAAATTCTGAAAATAGGGTTCTTTTGTTATTCTAAAATTTCCTTTTGTACACACAATAAAATAATTAAAAAATATATATAGGGTGAGTTCTGGTAAGTGCGTCCACGGGGTAAGTGCGTCCACTGGGAATTATATGAACACTGTCTTGAAATGGCTTCTGCAACACATCGACTATGTTAGATAACTGTCTAATGATAATTTCAATAGGTAGAATTCAGGCCTGGATTCAATAGACGAAACACAATCAGGGATAACTTAAATGTCTTCAAAAAAACTCTTAAGTAAAGATTGAGAAGGTTTTGTTTCAGTTTCTCTTGTAGTCATACCAAGCAATTAAAATCAAGAAATGCAAGTTGTTTCTTTTAAGTAATAGCTACTAATAACATACATGGGGTATTTTGATCAAATACTCTAACTAAAATTTGTTTATATGACGGTACGCACTTTCCCTTTCTTTAAAGTAAGGTGGGGGTAAGTGCGCACCATTATGATGGGGCAAGTGCGTACCACTATCATGAGGCATATGTGTACTATTATGCGGAGCAAGTGCGTACCATTATGATGAGGCAAGTGTGTACCATTACGTGGAAAATACGACTCTCGTAATTCATCTTTAATTTTGCTTATAACTCTTTTATAAACCGATTATAAATCCGACGTCATTTCCATCAAGTATTTATATTAACATTGAATGCGGCATAAGATTTCAATTTTATTCATTACCTCTGAAATATATTGGCTTTTAGATATCAGTTAGTAAATTTTTCGTTGAAAATAGCGATCATGAGCTGTACTTAATTTAAACCAGAATGACAAATGAAGCAATGAAATTAAGTGAAACACTAAATAAGGAACCAACAGATTCAAAAAACGAAGGTGGAGTAATGAATAAATTATATTAAAGAAAATTAAAGAACACCTTGTGAAAACTATTTGAATGTACAAGAAAAAAAAAGTACAAGTATCACATCATGATCAATTATTCTCTTTTTTAGCTCTTTATTTTGTGTTTTTTCTTACTGCTGCTGATTCTAATAAGAAAAATATTTTAAAACCGTATTTATTCAAAAAAAAAAAAGAAAAAAAAAACGAATTGTTCACTCAGGTCACCTAACGATCTACCATACAAATAGAATTTTAAAGAAAATCACAGGAGTACGCACTTACAACAAAGCTGTTGGACGCACATGTCTCATCTTACATTTAAGAAGGGGTAAGTGCGAACCCTGGCTTAAACACAGACAGATTAATGTATTTAACCAAAATAAACTATGTTGTCTTTGAGTGATTATTACTAAATAAAAACAACTTACATTTGCTCACTTGGTCTTGTTAAAAGGACAGAGGAAGAATCACAGACACAACTCTCTCAATCTTCAAATCACAGTTGTTCGCAAGATGCGTAGAATATCACTGATTGCGTTTCATCCATGCAAGCAAGTGCTGATCTCTAGCATTAGGAATTATCCCAAGGCAACTACCTAACATATTTAATATGTGCCAGAAGTTTTTTCCTGCTCATATTCACGTAATTTAAGGTGGACGCACTTACCCCGCTAGGTAGGGAAAGTGCGTACCTTAGAGTAGGTGTCATAAACCAGGTCACAAAACCTATGCTTGTGGTTTATTTTACATATTATATGCTTGAAAATCTTAGTAAAGGATCTGGAAAGAAAACTAAAAAAAAATTGTGAGTGTACAAGCTTTTTCAACAGAGCAGCATCCCTGAGAACATGAACTTTGCAAAAAAGGGTACGCACTTACCAGAACTCACCCTATATTAATAGGTCAATGCCACTTTCTCGCTTGTCAGGGAGTATTCTTTGATTACTAGAGATTAAGATATGCTTTGGAAATAATGACTTGAAATGAAAAACGATGAGAAATGAACTCTTTTACTTCCTTATGACGCCCGAAAAGTGCTACATTTCTACCGCTAAAAGAATTTTCCGGATAATTCGAGTTTTCAGTAGTCCGAGATAGCGTCAGCGCCAATTACCTTGGATTTTTGAGACTCTGCTGCATTAAAATCCTGACTTAAATGTTAAAATTAAAATAAAATAATCTTGCATGGTGCATAATGAGAAAACATTGCTTCACAGAAAGAAGGAAAAAGTGTACATACTGAACATCTATATACAATTCACTTAAACTATAAGCTTATTCTTTCCAAAACGTAAAAAATTATGCAATTTTACAAGTGCAAAAAATTGTATAGTTAAAATATTTACTTTGAAGTGTATTTTCTTGCTTCATCTTCATTATAAAACTATCAAAAGAAAATAAGTATTAAACAAAGTGTGCTACAAGAAAATTGGGTAAGTTAACTACAAAACAAATTCAACATCTGCAACAAATTACAGGTTGTCAGAATGGGACTTGTACCCGAGCATACTTGGAAGAAGAACATAAAAACAGTTTAATAACTTTAAAAACAAAAATCTAAACATGCATATGGAACGTTCCACAATATTTGGCTCTGAAATGTCCTGTATGTAATGCTAAATTTGGATATATAGTAGAATACCTTTATAACGCCAACCTATATAAGGCAATATGTTAATAATAAGGCTCTATGTTTTATAGTAAGAAAAGCCTTCTGTTCCGCCTAGCAACTATAAGACTTCCAAGGCAAATTAAGTTTTAAAGCAGTTTTTCATCTTTCCATTTTATTTCAAAGCTTTTAAATGAAAATTAGTATTTGCAATAAAAACAGTACCAGATCACTCTTGAAAATGTAGCTGTTTTGCAAACGTAAAAGCTAGCAGATGTGTAGGATAATTCGTTTTCTTTCGATTGTGAAAGATATTTATTTGTGAATGACAAAATATGCATTATATTGCATAAAAAACTTCAATACTCATTGAGTTAAAACTTATTCTGAAGTGTAAATATATAAATGTATTCTAAATATTATTTTCAAAATGTGTGAAATGATCTATTTCTATATATTGCCAAAATCTGTATAACACATTGTCTGGTTCCAATGTGTGCGTTATAACCAGGGTTGTCAAACCTCCTGGATTTCAAGGGACTGTCCCGTATCTTCAAAACCTGCCCCAAGTCCCGGGGAATCTTGATACGGGAGGGCTAAAGTCCCATATTCTTGCTAAGAGCACCACTTTATAAAACAAGACATTATTTTTAGGAGAAGAAAAGTAAAATAAAAAATTAAAGAAATAGTGATAAGAAAATCACATAGCAGCAAACGCAAATATTGTTTTTGAATCATAGTGTTGTTCTGTTTTGAAGTGTAAGGATAGTGCAATCCATGTTCAGTTACTGCACAGAAATCTTTGTAACAATTAATTCAACAATTATAAGTTGAGGTGAGTTTTATGACAAGGCAAAGACACATCACATCCTGGAAAGGATTTTTAGTTAACACTAAATATAAACAATAAAAATGATTTTTTTTGAAGATAAGATTGGTCAACATTATATTAGAATAATTATTAAATTATAACATTGAAAAAAATGTAATGTTTTTATTCCTAAAGAATTTGAAATTGTGTTTGTTTGTTGTTAACTTCTTTTAGTTAGTTTACTTAGTGAGGTTTATTGCATGTATGCTCAATTGTTAAGTCAACATTTTAATGATTCACTAAAACCATTTTACACGCATCCAAATTTCTCCATCTGCAAGTGCGAATATATAAATTCAGGTGTGAATATATAAATGTATGTTCATTATGAATATCCCCATAACATCAGACATCAGTAGAAATGACTATTATACTGGAAAAATGGGTTAATATCGTGGAAATATATTTTCACAATATTTAGAACTGAAACTTTTCTCACTGATATTTATGAAGGAAAATAACTATGCAATGTTAAAAATATATAGTTTTTAATCATATGCTCATAGTATACTTTGTTTTCTTCATCAACATTTGTGTAAAAAGTTGAAACTTTAACTTCAAGTAGTCGAAACTCGAGCAACATCCTTTATGATACCCCCCTCCCTCCTGAAGTTAATCCTGTATTTGCTGTTCTAAAATCTGGCAGCCCTGGTTATAAGTCTTCTGCAGAGTTCATTTTTTTCACTGTAAAAATACAGGTAATGAAATTTTCTAATATTTTAAACTCTCCTTAGTATTTTTATGGTGAATATAATCTAAATGTTTCAAGATTTTACGTTACATATGGGACATTTCACAGTCAAACAGAAATATTATGGAATGACCCATATTACACAAATAAACTCATAATAAAATGCTTGTGGCTTTTGAGGAGTAAATTACAAGACTTAGAAATATGAGATGTAGTTTGCAGATGCAGTTTTTGCAGAAGTTATGTGCCTCAGACTTGAAAGTTTAGAAAACTATTTTTTTTTTTTAATTTAAGTTGAGTATTTGATGTTTGTGTGATTTTTTGCACTTTTTACACCACAGGAACCAAACTAATTGCATTGTCGATTTTTTTCCCCTATCAAAAATCCAATTTTAAACATTATTCTCTTCTTTTTTTTGATGTGAAGTAAATTTTATACTTTTTATGAGCTTTCAAAAAAAAAAAAAAAAAAAGATTAAAAACAAAATGTCCAATTATATCAATTATCAACCAAAAAAAAAAAAGGTTTTTCTTTGATACTTTGTGATAACAAGTTCCAACTATCTTTCTTTTGCAATAATATTAGTAACAATAATGCAAAAGATTTATTAATAAAATTTTAAATTCTTTTCAGTCACAGAAAGTTTATTCAAGCATTTATAGCTTCAAAGTTTAGATTTTGTGTATGGGGTGAAAATTTTGTCTTTTCCCTACCAAAGGAAGCTGTTAATGTACTCATATGTATACTTAGGGGGAAAGGGCAGGAAGCAAAAAGTGTTTACATATGTTTCGGAAAGGTTGAACACCCTCCCTTGAGAAAATCTTGCTTAAACGACTGACAGTGAAACTTTAGTTTTGTTTGAAGTCACAGGAGTTTTTGCATGAATTTAAACGCTCTTAAGATCTTAATTTTTTGGATCAAACCAAAAAAAAAAAAGGTCTAAACCAGTGGTTCCTAAGTGGACTACATGCATCCACTTCTCCCTGCAAGCATAAGGGTTCATATCAACAAAAGATATCTTGGGATGCATGAGATAGAGATGTAATTAAGTGTCAACAAAGCTCGTGGACACATTAAAGCAGATCATCATTCAAATTCCCGTGAGATACGAATTTTGCGTTGTCAAAATTCGCAGTTATTTCTTTTCACTAGAAGGGAGTAAGCAGGAACCCTTACCCATAGTGGCAATTTATGGAGGCTGAAATTCACCTAATTTCTGTGAGATTTTTCTCGTAGATAATCGATGTGAAAAACTCGTAAGAAAATGGGTAAATGCGGCAGTTTCAAGATTTTTTTCAGCTTAGAAAAATCTAAGTTCCGCACTGCGTTTCCCCAATATTCTAGTATATTTAATTATCTAATCATATTACCTAAAAATTAATATCTATTATCCATTAATTATTACAGTATACTCGCTAGTGTAAGAAATCAGCTTATCTAAAGAGAGAGAGAGAAACTGGTTAACGGCACATCAATGGAAAATTTAGTAAAAATCATTGGAAATTTTAGGATTTTAAAACCTTTTTGTGAAAGAACGCAAAATTTTTAGCAATTAGTTCATAATATAATAAACATACGATCTCCGGAGGTGCAACATGCTCGGGCCTGTGAGTCGCCATCTTTGTTTATTTACTGAAAAAAAATGAAATGTTGCCAGTTTACTTTGCTTAGATCAGTTGCCATAATGTGCAGATGATGCTTTTAACTTATTTCCTAATCCTACAAAATTATTATAGGCTTAAAGCATTTTCCTCGAAATCAACATTATTTGAATTTTTTTTTCAAAACGAATTTTGCATAAAGCTGAGAAATCATTTTCTGTGTTACAGTATTTTTTTTATATGGCAACATACAGTCTTTGTTATTGTTTTGTTTTCTCGTCAAGGATCATAATGTTTCGCGTTTTGAAAGTTGAAATTAATCGTTTAGCCTCTTTTAATTTCGCACCGTTGAAGAATATTGAAAAGATATTGATCCAAAGAAACTATTCCAACGATAATTCGAAAAAGGGAGCTCAGGAATCTCTGTATGAAACTTTAGGAATTGAGAAAAGCGCTACTCAATCTGAAATTAAAAAAGCATATTATGATTTGACATTTAGATATCATCCTGACCGAAATGAAGGTTGTACAGATGCTGCGCTAAAATTTAGAAAAGTTACAGAAGCGTACGAAGTTCTTGGTAATTACAGTGCTCGTAAGAAATACGATCGAGGTGTGCCGGTATTGCCTAATGAAAAAAAAACTAACGCAAATGTTGTAGAGCATAATATTAAGTATCAGAAATTTTTTGATAGTCGTACTGCTCAACGAGATAAAGGTTTGAAATACGAAGGTCTTCAGGATTCTTCGTTTGATCGACGGAATATTCAACCTTCAGAAGAAAAAAAGCCAGCACAAGACAATTTGGTTTTACAAGGTGTAATTATTATTTTTTTGTGTGTAATACTTTTACTTACTAGAAAGTAATAGAGCCTCTGAAATATATCGGGTAGCTTTTATGTAAATAAATTATATTATCTTTATATAATATTTCCGGTATTACTTCTACTTCGTCTGGAACATGATTTAACAAATTTCACAAATAGAGGTGCATATGAAAAAACATTGTTTGTTGCGTTAAAATACTGACTGCATTTGAAGGCAAAATTGTTACATATCATGAAATTACAAGTATACTGCTCAAACTGATTTTCTTTTTTCCAAATATGTAAATATATTTATCTATGTGCCAAAGCTAGCAACTAATAGCAACAGAATTTGAGAACATCTCTTTCAGACTTCAAATTTAAGATATAAATGTTAGCCGGCATTGATTTTTTCTTTTAGTCCCCATGCTGTTTTTCTTAGGCATAGTTTTAAAATAATTAAAATTGCTTAATCGAGTTATGATTCATATCTCTTAAAAGGTATCTAAAACATCACAGCATAAATGAAATTAACAAAACAAAAATTATAAAAACAAAAATTATAGACATGTATTTGAACAAAGACTCAGAACTGATGTCTGTTAAAGACTTAGGAATTGTTCATATTATTTAGATTAAGAATATGTACAGATGCCTATTTTCATCAGCGCCCAGTAAAAAATAGGACATAGGCTATATTGCAATCATGGTCCTCTAATAATACTTTTATAGCATGTTATATGTTAAGTGTCAAATATGACGACTAGGTGTAGAATCGTGGTGACCAAAATTTTAGGTGTAAAGTCTAACTTTATTTTGACAGGGCCGCGTCAAGCCTGATCAGCGCCCTCATGCAAATGTCTTCTGAGCGCCTTATGCAGTAGCGTTCGATAGTTGACACCAGCAGTAATGTTTTATAGACAAATATAATTTAGAAAAAATAAGTTTCGCGTATAATTTGTTTAAAAAGATTTAAAAAAAAGCGAGAACAACTTTATCAAACTGAAATGCATTTATTGAAACATACTTTTTTAGATTTAGAAAAATGGTACTGAAAAAAAAAAAAAAAAAAAAAAAAACATTACATAATATATAAATAATGTTTACAATTTTATTAATTTAAAACTATCGAGCTTGAAACATTTGTGAATGTAAATGAGATAGCATATACATTTACTTAAATGTTCAAAGTAAATTATACTATCAAATTTTTACATTTACACCCAATCCCATTCAATCCAACTACAAAGTAAACAGCATGCACGAAATAAATAAATATATATATATATATTAACATAAACAAAGTAGTTGAAGAATCATATAGAAAAGAAAAATACACTTCACCACACAGTTCAAAAGGCGCCTGTGGCAGCTCTTTGAAACTGGTAGCAGACATATTTTTAATTAGAAGTATAAAACTTTGCGAGAAATTTTTTGTTGAAAAACTGAAGTAATGAGAAAATTCCCAAAAGACCCTGGGGCCTTCATCAGGGGGACTCCAGTAGGGTAAGGAAAAGTGAAGTGAGATGTTTCTAGCCAGTTGCAGGCAAAACGCTTAAAAAGATTAGCAAAATAGCACATTGAAGCCATAGGTTTGTAGTTCTTACAGTGTTGGTTGAAAGTTCTTGTTTTAGTATTTCTTGTAATTTCATGTCGTTCAGTTTTATTTGAGTTTTTTGATTTTATATGGTGTCTTTAACTGTATTCTCTCATGTTTATGCTTAAATGAATTGGACTTCTAGTGACCTTATGCTTGTTTGTGAGATGTCAGGGGCTAAAAGTTGTATCGTTTTAGATGTTTTGCCTGCAACTGGCTAGAAACATCTCACTTCACTTTTCCCTACCCAAGGGAGTCCCCCTGATGAAGACCCCAGGATCTTATGGAAATTTTCTCATTACTTCAGTTTTTCAACAAAATTTTTTTCGCAAAGTTTTATAATTCTAATTAAAATATAAATAAATATATATATATATTATTACACAGCTCATACTAAATAAATTGCTTGACCCTATTATCTTTAAAAAATTGATTTAATTTGCTACAAATTTGAAAAGTATGGAACTTAAATATGTGTAAATATAAACGAAGTAATATGTATTTTTAATTACTTATTTAAATTAACTTTTGCTGTCACATTCAATATTTTCACGCAATTGCATTCGATCCAATTACAAAGCATACAAAATGTACAAAAAAAAAAGAAAAACTAAAACTATTTAAATCAAAACTATCTCAAATAAACTACTTGAGAGTAGTATCTTACTAGTCTATATATTGATTAATTATTTATTTTTTATAAGGAAAACATGCAATGGGTGTGTGAAACCAGATCTGTGTATTCTTTTAGTAAAAAAAAATCTGGTATGGACCCCACACTACTTCCTTTTACGTGTAAATTTCTTAGTAGTTGCCTTAAGTGTTAAAAAATGTGCTTGGAGTGAGCAAGGTAACAATTCAAATATTGACTCCCCTAATCTGCCACAAAACAATGCAAAAAATATTTTACAATGGTTATCTTTCTAAATATTGCTGATTTTAACCCTTAACTTTGCAATTTTTTAAATTTCTATGAAAACATTATATCAGTTAGTTCTCAAGTAATAATAAAGATGAAAAATATTGAAAAAAAAAAAAGCTGTTTTAAATTGAATTTCAGTCATTTTTTTGCTTGCGGCAAGGTATAAGTAACATCAAATTTCTTAAAAACGTTTTCCAATAGAGAATTAAAATTAATTTTAAATGAACGTAAAATTTTCAAATTTCTTACTTGGTAATTTATATCTTCAATAAACAAGAGGAAGCATAAAATATAACGTATTCTTTTTATAGTAAAGACACAGTTCTGAAGCATCAGATATTTTTATAATTATTGTGATTACTGATAAAAATGTGCTGTCAACTAGTGACAAAATTAGAATGTATTTCGTTGCATGTATTTCGTTTTTTTATCAGAAAAAAAAAATGAAAATTAAAAAAAAATGAGTCTTTTAAATTAAAATAAATCATACGTTGCAGAACTGCAACAGTGGGAAGTTAAGGGTTAATATCATTCAGTGAATTTTTCGCAAAATATCGCCAATAGCGCCAAGTTGAACCCAAATTCAAAAAATAATTTTTTTGCCAAATTTGTCGCGAACTTGGCGATATGTCGCCAAGTTGGCGTCAAACACTTGGCGACGAAAAGCTTGGCGATATGTCGCCGAGTGGTAGCGCCAATTCATATCACTTGAGTCTGTTTTGAAATTAACATTGATTTACCCCCCAAAAGGTGTAAAAGACCCCCTTGGGAACATTCGAATGCAATCACAAGGGGAGGTGCACAACTAGACCCCCCTCAGAGCCTACATACCGAGCTAGAAGTTTCTACGGCATATAGTTTTTGAGTTATTCGACATACATACGCACATACATCCGCACATACGTATACACAGACGTCACGAGAAAACTCGTCGTAATTTACTCGGGGGTGATCGAAATTGATTTTTCGGCTGTTTGTATGTTGTTAGTTACATATGCACGTACTGATGGGTCGAAAAAACTACGCGACATTCATTCGGGGGTGAGCAAAGTCAAAATTTAGACCGAAATTTGAGTGAAATTTTTTTCGTGATCACAATACTTCCTTTACTACGTAAAAGAAAGTAAAAAGGTTCCAAATTAAATATATATATATATATTTATCTAGCTATTTTTATTTATTTTGGAAGTTAAAATTAGCACATAGACAGGCTCGTTGTTTTAAAGTTGTCTCGGGAGCGCGGTCAAAGGGTGCAAATTTTATCGGTAAATATCAAAAACCACACCGACAGTTGATATATTGATTTCTTAAAGCCCCCCCCCTCCTCCCCTTCCAATGACGGGGCCTGGTTTTCGAGAAAAGCGGTCAACTCTCAATCATTTCAAACTAATATTCTATCTCAAATAAGACTCCTTTATTACCGTGACCCAAATAGACTTCATCATTATACCGTAAATAAATAATTATAAAATTTAAAAAGTGTGAAGCTGGCTGAAAGTCAATACTAATTTTTTTTTATTGTAAGTTTTTAAAAAATCTGCACGTGCCTGAGGACACACACACGACTTTCTTACTGCAAATAATTTAACAAATTGGGGGTAAAAACAAAACGACGTTTTCGACATGAGCTATACGAAACCTAGTGTCAAGTGCTCTAACACCATTGAAAAGGATGCGACTTTTCTATTGTGGCCAATCTGGATAGAATAAAAATCATAACCGGAATTATTTGTAAGATGAAATGTAAAAATCTTGACATTGAAAATAAAATATTAATAACATTTAACAATGTCAGTGATTAAAAATATCGTTAAACATTTAACTAGAAAAATGTAGGAATAACTCTGAATTTTAACTACTGCTTATAAAACCAAACTACTACTCGTCGTGGTATATCAGTGGCGTATATAGGTTTTTATTTTGGAGGGGGCCCATATCCCCACGCTTCCCCCCCCCCCCCCACCAAACTTTCTTTTTTTTTTTGTAATTATTGTAAGGCTCGAAGACATTTTCAAAATTAAAGTAAAATAGTGTGATTTTTGGTATAGATAGGAAATAAGGGAGTTTTCGGTTCCCTCCAAAACATTTTTTTAAATTGAAGTTAATTTTAGGCTATCTTTGATGACGTCAGAGGTTCGGCACTCCTCTGGGTAACTTACTGAAACTAATGCTCTGAATGAGCAATTTTAGGCTATTTTTGTTGACGCTAAGGGAGTTATGAAGATTCGAGGCTTGAAATATTTCGACACTGCAGCACAACTCAGGATATGTTTGGTTATGATAGAGTAAAGGAGAACGAGAGGAGGTTCCATTCTGATTTTTTTTTTTAACTGAAGTTCATTTTAAGTAATCTTCAGGAAGGAAGAGTTCAGACATCCTCAGCTGGAAGATTTTCGAAATATAGAAACGCAATTACGGATTCTCTTTAGACAAGGGGTGGTTTGGGGCCTCCCTCTGAAATTTTTCAAAATTGCAATCTTAACCGTGTAATTTTAGACCATCTTTGGTAGTAACGTTATTAAGAACTCTCCTCCAGAAATGTTTCGAAATTAATGCTTTAACAAGTACTAAGATTAAATTAAAAATTTAAAAAAGTTCCCGACCCTCTGATTGCCGACCTCATACTTAAACGAACTTCACTGGTCTAAAAGCAATTTAAATTTAAATATATTTAATTGTTTTCGGGAAGACATGGTAAACACGGAAAAGGAAAGATGATTCTTTTTAGTAAATTTGCTAGTCGCAAAGACAGAATAAAGAAGTATTGATTGTAAATTCTTATAATCAATTAGAAGTATTTTACTTGTTAACTAAAACTGGCAACAGATAAACATTTTAAACCATTGAATTGTCTTTCCTTGTCGGCCACCAATGACATCAGTTTGCAATCGCGTGAATAAGGGGTTAACGGCATTTGGTAAAAACGTTATGATTTGAGTTCTATATAATATGGAAGTTCCAAACACATTCTATTAGAGGCAGAAAAAAATCTCTTTCTTTATTTCAAATTTTTCAAGTATATTTTTACTTTAAAAATCGCGAAAAGGGGCTTAAAGGTTTTTAATTATCTTCGTTAATGAATTTCATCCAAAGACGCAACCTAGCAAAGAACACTCTCGATCAACTTTCCTTTAAAAAAAAAAAAACATCCAAAATTGGTAAATTGGTCTTTCCGTTTAGGTGCAAGAGTGCCACAGACAGATACACAGACACGTCAAACTTTATAACCTCCTTCCTTGTTGCGTCAAGGGTCAAAAACGTTTTCATTTGGGTTATCTTTCATTAGTCCGGGATCTGACAGCACTTCTGTAGGAATGTTTGAGTAATGGAAATTTTTTTTCAAAAATGTTTAGCAGGTGCCCTAGGAAGTATTTTGGACTTGGGTGGACATCCGCCACCTGGTGCATTTTTTTGCTATGACGTCATCAAAGATGGCGGCCATTTTGGCTCTCATAAATGCTAAAAAATGCCCAGCATTTCTGCGGGAAGTTTAAAAATTGAGAATTTCCTTTCAAAAATGTTTAATATGTGTCCTAGAAAGAATTTTGGACTCGGGTGGACACCCGCCTCCTTTTAAATTTTCCGGTTATGACGTCATCAAAGATGGCCACCGCTCGATTCTATAAATGCTCGTATCTATGCTGATGGTTGATACTTGACCGATTTGCATGAAAATTGCAATTTTTTTACTAATTTGATGCTGATTTGTCTTAAAGCTGCACTGTTAGAAATTTACTCGAAAAGTAAAATTGAAAATCAATTTATTTATTTATTTTTATTTTTAACTACCATGACTTGACCATAAAAAATGGTATTAACCCTTTTATTTGTGCGAGAAACTGCTAATTTTCCTCTGCTTGCACGCCAAAAGATACAACTGTATTACAAATCAGTAAAACGTACTGCTGTCCAAGCGACAGCAACGAAAATTTAAATTTATTTAAAATAGATATGAATGAGAAAAAATACGAAAATTCCGACATGTTGTAGCAGTTAAGGAGAATTACTTGATCTCTTTTTCACAGTTCCGATTTCGTTGTTGATGATGATTTTTCTACTCTAAAAAAACATTCGAAGAACCGCCTTTACTATCCTGTAGTACTGAAGGTGCAAAAATATTATCTCAATCAATGGTGCGTGGCACTCGTTGCACTAGAAGGTGGCAAATTCTCAAAGTCAATATTCTTCACATGAGTATACAGCTATAATTCTTAGTTCATCTAAAAATTTACAGAATGACCCTTTTCGTATTACCTGAACTACGTATTCTTTTGCTGATTCACGAATTTGTTCTACGTATTACAGTCGGATGATGTACCAAATTTCTCCAAATATTTCATAAAAACATAATGAAGAGCTGTTTTTTTAGTGTAAAACGTACTCCAGTAATTTGATCCAGATAGTGCGTGAATGGTTGGTAGGTTTTCATCTTTGTTTCGGTGAGTATTATGAGCAGACAAAAGTCTCGTAGAATCCATAACTCCAGTGTACCTCTTTCGTTCCTAAACACCAAATCGCTGAAAATAAAGCTAACACTATTATTCTCGAAGTCTGCTTCCTCTGCTGTCAAGCAATTTATTATGTCCAGGTCTTTCCATGTTGTAAGATCAGTTTGTTTCCTGATGAAGCCCAAAAGTTGTTGATTAGGATATGCAGAGTAGCATCTTGAGAGATTTTAATGACATGTATAAAAATACTGCTACCTTGTTTCTACGCTTTCGGACTCTTTAGGGGAAAATTTGCTCTAATTGTAAAAAATATTACAATTAGTCTCCTCCACAGCTCTTTGTGATACTCCCAATATATTGTAACGAGTCCGTAGCACCTTCAACTTTCTTCAAATGAGCATTCCAATCTTGAGGAAGTAACTATAAATTTATTTACAAGTATGTACACTATTTACAATAAGAGCAGGAAACAATTGCTAAACATCCAGCAATTAGGCAGCAAACAGTACACTGTACTCTCAACAGTAGTTCAGCACCACGTATCTAACGTGAACAGTAATTAAGCAATTACAAAAGCAAAACAACCATCCGCCCAAGCGAACGAAAACGCGTCACCAGATCAAATCTGAAAAGAACTGACTGACTTGTGTTCAAGGCCAGCTATTTATACACGGAAAGAAATGTCCACAATATTCTAGAAAAACCCGGAATATTTTGTTTCATTCATAACTTGAACAATCCATTCACAAATTCTAGTAATAAAAAGAAAAAGAAAAAAAAAAAGAAAACACTCCGAGCGAAAAATGTCTTCACGCTTATTAAATGCAGGGCAAGTGTAAAAACTACAAAACGTTTCAGGGCCGGTATACAAGTGATAAAAGTGATATCTTCAGATACTTTTGCAACATGACGTCAGATAAAACCAAAACTAATGAAAATGATGCAAGGCAGGAAAAACAACAACTATTTACAAGATTTGTAACATTGCCCCCTTCCCAATGACTGCACGTCCCGGGCAGTACAATCCCCAGAAAGGAAGCAAGGGAAAATTTACAGGTGCACACATTACATGATGACCAATCATAAACATGATAAACAATAACAATGAGAACATGAAAGAAATAATAACATTGATGAAGTAATATTACAGACAATTAAAGGCAAAAGTTATATACAAAATTTACAAACAAATTACCATGGTAGCTTTAGATTTACTTTACGAACTATGGCCATAGTATGGGGCTAGCCGATCATAATGGACAACCCTAGGTTTTGAATGTGATGACTTCTGGATCCTCACTACGACGTCGTTCAGCCGGTGGAGAACTGTGTAAGATCCATCCCAATGCGACTGCAATTTGGGTGACAGACCTTTACGTCGGATGGGATTCCATAGCCATACTTTGTCACCTTCTTGAAAGTCATGACCAGTGGACCTTGTGTCGTATCGGGTCTTCATCTTCTCCGTCGCGATGTTGATTCGCTCCCGTGCGAAGTGATGAACGTCCTCCAACCGGGCCTGGAGATTCTATGGACGTATTCCTCAGGCGATGAAGGCGCATCTGGAGGGAGACCGAAGACGAGATCACAAGGTAACCGAAGCTCTCGGCCGAAGAGCATCTGTGATGGGGAATATCCGGTGGTCTCGTGGACAGCACTGCGGTAGGCCAGCAGAAACAGAGGAAGTTTCTTGTCCCAATCCTGTTGATTTTTGGAGACCATAAGCGAGAGATTATTAAGGATTGTCCTGTTGAATCTCTCCACCATGCCGTCCGATTGTGGGTGTAGTGGTGTCGTTCGAGTTTTCTCAATTTTGAGGATTTTACATAGGCCCTTAAACACAGCAGAGATGAAGTTTCTCCCCTGATCGGAGTGGATCTGCAAAGGTGTCCCATATCTCGAGATCCAATGCTGGACTAGAGTCTCTGCTACAGTGGTAGCTTCTTGATCCGGAATGGAATATGCTTCGAGCCATTTGGTGAAATAGTCAATGGAAACGAGGATGTATTTGTTCCCATCAGTAGTTTTCGGTAGAGGACCAAGAATGTCGATTCCGATTCGTTCGAAAGGAGCTCCTACGTTGTAAAGATGTAGCTTCCCGCGGCTTCTTCTCTTCGGTCCTTTACGGGCAGCACAGGCGTCACAAGAATGACACCACTTCTCCACGTCATCCTTCGCCTTGCTCCAGAAGAAGCGCTCTCGAACCTTGTGGAGGGTTTTCAGGATACCAAAGTGTCCTCCAGTCGGACTACTGTGCAATTCCTTTAGAACGTCTGGAATTCTTGATCTGGGAAGGAGTAACTGCCATTTGAATGCTTTACCATCGTCAGATTCCCATTTCCGATACAGGACGCCATTTCGCAACTGGAGAGATTTCCATAGAGCCCAGTATCTTTTTGTTGCAGGAATGTAGATAGAAATGTCTTGCCAGCTAGGTCGCCGACTGTCTTTTTCCATTAACTCTATGATAGGCTTTAGGTCTGGGTCTTCAAGCTGATCTTTTCTAACTTGGTCGTCACTCCATGGATCAGGATCTGAAGATGATGAAGTAGCAGTAACTTGACAGGCAGTAGGGATTGTCGTCCCGTACTGTTTCTCAATTCGGGAGCAATAATGGCAGTTCTCGGAACAAGGTCTTCTTGATAATGCGTCAGCATTACCGTGTGACAAACCTTTTCGGTGCTTAATCTCGATGTCATATTCCTGGAGCCGCTGTATCCACCTGGCTACCTGGCCCTCTGGATTCTTGAAATTCAAAAGCCAAGTTAAAAAGGCATGATCAGTCCGGAGCAGGAATTTACGGCCGTAGAGGTAATGATGGAAGTGTTCTACAGCTTTAACTATGGCGAGCAATTCCTTTCTCGTGACACAATAATTTCGCTCCGACTTGGATAAGCATTTGCTCCAGTAAGCGATGACATGTTCGTTACCGTCTGTTTCTTGAGATAAAACAGCTCCAACGCTCTCGTGGCTCGCATCAGTGTCAAGTATGAAGGATTTTTCAGGCTGAGGATAAGAGAGAATAGGCGTTGATGTTAAAGCCTCCTTCAGCTGTAGAAATGCATCCTCGCATTCTTTGGACCATTCAAATTTTTGTTTGCTCTCCGTCAGCTTATGCAAAGGTCGTGCAATATTGGAAAAACCCTTCACAAACTTCCTGTAGTACGTGCAGAGCCCCAGGAAACTTCGCAGCTGATGGACATTTTCGGGGCGGCTCCAATTCTTGACTGCGGATACCTTATCTGGATCGGTTCGTACACCCAATAATAATGTGACCAAGGTAGTTCACCTCACGTCGGAACAGATTACACTTGGACGGGCTTAACTTCAGGTTGGCTTCCTTAAGCTTCTGCAGCACCTTCCTAAGATTAGCCAAATGTTCCTCAAAACTGCGTCCTATGATGATAATGTCGTCCAAGTAGACAAGACAGGATTCATAAGAAAGTCCTCTTAACACTGACTCCATAAGACGCTCGAACGTGGCTGGTGCATTGCAGAGGCCGAACGGCATCACTTTAAACTGCCACAAGCCTTCTCCGGTTGTAAACGCCGTCTTCTCTCGGTCGTCGGGGTGTATTTCCACCTGCCAGTAGCCGCTCTTTAAATCCAGGGTCGAAAACCACTTGTGTCCGGAAAGGGTGTCCAGAGTGTCATCGATCCGTGGAAGAGGGTAACTGTTCTTCTTGGTGATGTCATTCAGGCGTCGGTAATCAACACAAAATCTGGTGGAGCCGTCTTTCTTTCGGACCAAGACGATAGGGGATGCCCAAGGACTGGATGAGGGTTCGATGACGTCATTCTCCTGCATCTCCTTTACGAGGATCTCAACCTCTTCCTTCTTGGCGAACGGTAGTCGTCTTGGATGCTGCTTGATAGGGGGATGATCTCCAGTGTCGATCCTATGCTGCGTTAAATTCGTGCGACCAACATCCTCGGATGTAGATGAAAACACCTGCTTGAAGTTGTCCACCAATTTTTCCGCAGCGTATCTTTGATCCGTCGATAATGGTGCACTCCCAATTAATTTCGAAGTCAAGGACTCGGAAGACACAGTCTCGGAGGAATCAATTCTTCTGATGATGCAGTTTACGGGAGTACAAGTTGCCAACACTTCTCCTTTCTTTATATTCCTCGGTCTTTCACTTACATTGGCGACTCTCACAGGAACTGCATTCCTTGAAAGGTCCACAAGCGTAGATGCCACTAGTACTCCTTTTGGGCTATTACTCTGGTTAGGATATTCAATTAGACCGAATTTAAAACTGTTGTTCTCCTTGATGGAGCCGGGTGTTAGTACTTCTGTTCTAGAGGGAATCAATGAATCAGTTTGGGCTATTATTTGATGAGCGGATTTTGAGTTATTTTCGGTATTGAAAATTACTATGTCTTCCCTCGTCGAGTGCAGCTCATTATTTCTAAAGTCAATAGAAAAATCAAATTTTCTCAAAAAGTCCAGTCCGAGAATGAAGGGATCTGTAATGTCAGCGACGAATGCTGTGTGATGGTAAGTGGCGCTCCCGAACATTATTTCTAAGTTCACTTTTCCTTCAATCTCGATTTTGTCACCTGTCACAGTTTGAAGAGTAACGCAGGGCGACGTCCATAAGATTTTGAGTCCAAATTGACGAGCCACATCAGTCCTAATGATGGTAACGTTGGCTCCTGTATCCACAATCATTTCGCAGGGAAACCCATTCACATATGCATGAATGACGAGTCCGTTGCAGCCGCCACTTCTTGAGGAAATCTGGAAAACTTTGGGAGCCGTCTTTCTTTCTTGGCGGGCCTCGCAGTTCTTTCGTACGTGGCCCTCACCGCCACATTTCCAGCACTTCAGCGGTTGTCTACTTTGGTCCTTGCGAGCCGTAATCTTCTTCAGGGTCCCCGAGATCTCCTTGATTTGTCGCTCAATTTCCGAGAAGCGAGTTGTGTTCGAATCTTGGGCACTCACTTCCACGCCCCTGGTCGAATGGCGATCCTTGCGGGACATTTGCTGTGCAGCCTCGAACTTCATTGCGTAGACCAGACCGGATTTAAGATCTTTGATGTCCGCCATCCGGAGAGCCGTCTGAATTTCCGGACTTCGCACTCCGTCTATAAAGTAGTTCAGGGCCAGGCTATCGCGAACACTCGAAGGACAGTCCGAGAAGGCGAGATGGGAAAGCCTCTCAACGTCTGCTGCAAAAACTTGCAAAGTCTCTCCAGCCCTCTGGAGTCGGGATTTGAGCTGAAGTTGGCTGAATTCTTTTTGGCAGGATTCGCCAAAGCGAAGCTCCAGGGCCGATGATAAGGCTTCGAAGTCACCGTGCTTGTCCTCAGGGAAGGTCTGTAGTATGTCGGCTGCATCCCCTCTCAGCGAGGCTGCGAGGTGACAGGCTTTCGTGGAAGAGTCCCAGGAGTTTGCTTCTGCAACGATGAGAAACTGCTTCTTGTAAATATTCCACGAGGTCTTCCCGTCAAATGTGGCCAGTTTAATGGATGAACGAAAAGTTCCAGCTGCAGCTACACAGTCACTTGAGTTGTTGCAGGATGCTGATAATTTCGATTCAAGTTCTTTAATTTTCTTTTCCATATGGTTTTCTACTGTGGGGATTCGGTTCTCAACGCTGTCAACTTTTTCTTCTAGAACCTCCACTTTATTTTCTATGTTGGTAAATTTAGTTTCCACCAAACTTTTCATTGATGTTAGATCGCTCTTAATTTCTTCTTGACTTGAAGTTATGCTCGCGGTTAAATCACTCTTTAATTGTTCTTGATTTGTTGCCAGATCATTTTTTAATTGTTCTTGATTCGCAGCCATGTCATTTTTTAATTGTTCTTGATTCGCAGCCATGTCATTTTTTAATTGTTCTTGATTCGCAGCCATGTCATTTTTTAATTGTTCTTGATTCGCAGTCATGTCACTTTTTAATTGTTCTTGATTCGCAGTCATGTCACTTTTAACAGCGTTGATCGCATCAAGGAGTTTTTGCAGTTGTTCCTCCATTGCTCGAGTAATCACCATAAAATTCCGAAGTCAAAAAGTCCTTAGGAAGAAAAGTCCGAATTCACAGGTAATTCCAAGAAAGTCCTTGAAGATGCCCCACGTTGGGCGCCAAAATTGTAACGAGTCCGTAGCACCTTCAACTTTCTTCAAATGAGCATTCCAATCTTGAGGAAGTAACTATAAATTTATTTACAAGTATGTACACTATTTACAATAAGAGCAGGAAACAATTGCTAAACATCCAGCAATTAGGCAGCAAACAGTACACTGTACTCTCAACAGTAGTTCAGCACCACGTATCTAACGTGAACAGTAATTAAGCAATTACAAAAGCAAAACAACCATCCGCCCAAGAGAACGAAAACGCGTCACCAGATCAAATCTGAAAAGAACTGACTGACTTGTGTTCAAGGCCAGCTATTTATACACGGAAAGAAATGTCCACAATATTCTAGAAAACCCCGGAATATTTTGTTTCATTCATAACTTGAACAATCCATTCACAAATTCTAGTGATAAAAAGAAAAAGAAAAAAAAAAGAAAACACTCCGAGCGAAAAATGTCTTCACGCTTATTAAATGCAGGGCAAGTGTAAAAACTACAAAACGTTACAAGGCCGGTATATAAGTGATAAAAGTGATATCTTCAGATACTTTTGCAACATGACGTCAGATAAAACCAAAACTAATGAAAATGATGCAAGGCAGGAAAAACAACAACTATTTACAAGATTTGTAACAATATGAAAAAAAAAAAAACAGTTATTAATTCGTCAAGGGTTTGTTTTTATTTGTCATAGCCTTTCGCACAAAAAAGTTCACTATATAACAGGGCATTTCATCCGGCAAATTTTCTTCTCTTGTTTGGCCATAAGATTTTTCTTGCTCTTTATACAATGCACCTAATTTGTAATCTTAACATAAACTCTTGTTCATTTAACAATGAACAGTTTTCAGATGGCTCATACTGAAAGAACTCTTCCACGTCAGAGGAACAAAGTAAAAGTTTTCGTATCATAATGTGAGGCTGACTGTTTGACTCCTTTTTACTGGCTTTCCTTGTGGTAGTACAAGCATTTTGTGTTTTGTTGCAAGGAAATATTGGCAATATGGCTTTAAGAATGGAGCTTGAGAGATCTTGACTCTTTTTCCCCTGTATTGTGTTAACCACAGTCACCAGTATTAAAAAAGTTTAATATATTTTTCATTGTATCTTGTGAAGCAGCCAACCAAAGGTACTGGCTTACCAGGACGTTTTACCGATTTGTAATGCAGTTGTATCTTTTGGCATGCAAGCAGAGGAAAATTAGCAGTTTCTCGTACAAATAAAAGGGTTAATACCATTTTTTATGGTTAAGTCATGGTAGTTGAAAATAAAAATAAATAAATAGATTTTCAATTTTATTTTTCGAGTAAATTTCTAACAGTGCAGCTTAAAGACAAATAAGCATCAGACAAATTAGTAAAAAAATTGCAATTTTCATGCAAATCGGTCAAGTATCAGCTATCAGCATAGATATGAGCATTTATGAAATCGAGCGGCGGCCATCTTTGATGACGTCATAACCGTAAAATTTAAAAGGAGGCGGGTGTCCACCCGAGTCTAAAATTCTTTCTAGGACACCTACTAAACATTTTTGAAAAGAAATTCTCAATTTTTAAATTTCCTGCAGAAGTGCTAAAAGCGAAATTTTAAGATATTTTTACTCTTCAAGGGGGGTCATGAACCCTCTTTGAATTCAGCGCTCTTGTTTTTGCGATCGTCTAAAGTTGCCATCCGGTACACGGGCCTCGACTTATTACCCTAAATCCAGCATTGAGAAGCATTATCCTTTCATTTCACCACAGGTATAGAGATTGAAAGGTACAGTCATAGAAAAAAAAAAAACGAAACACTCTGAATTATTCGGCTGCTATACTTGCCAAGAACAAAAGAAAGGTGTCTTCTGACATGGATTAAAGTCTTCTTTAAAACTATGTGAGTAAAATTTTGATAAGGGGCTATATACAAAGTGAAATGAACTCAAAGTCTGAATTTTCAAATGGGAACCCCTACATTTGGTTACATAATTAGGTGCGGAGGGCCAAAAGTACGCCGGGTACCAAGCGGCATCACTTTAGGACCAGTAGAACAAAAGTTATGACCGACCAAAGATTTAGGGACCACCACCACATTTAAAAGGCTACTTTCAAGGTCGAAATTTACAAAGAGTAGATATATCATATTTTGTCGATTAAATTACCTAAAGCTACTCGCAATAATACGTTTGCTTTTCGTAATTAATTAAAAATTTTCGGGTTTTGTTAAAGTTATAATATTTTTTTGAAATTTGGAAGAGAAAACCCTACTGTGTAGAGTTCGAGGGAAAAACGCAACATTCTATCTTTTTGATTAAACAAAGATGGATGCATATTTTTAGCTACGCACTAACCGTTGCAGCACACACCTTTTGGAGAGAGGTTACAACTTTAAAGTAACCTCTTGTACACTGCGATGCAAAAGTTTAGACAAAATGCAAATATGTGAATAAAAAGAAAACTATTTAACGAAATACTTTCAAATTTCTACTGCAGGTACACAATATGGTCCCAAATACGTGTCTGGAGTTCTTATAACTATAACTGGAATCACATTTTGGATACTACAAACGATTTTTTTTTACATTGTTGCAAAAGTTTAGACAATAGTCAGATTTTATGCAAATATCCCTTGAAATGCGATTGGTGGAGGAAATGCAGGACTGTATTATTCATTTATAAAGTGCAGAGATTGCTGAATAAATAATCAAAACCTCAAAAGCTCTTTAGTTCTCGTGTAAAGAAGATGAGAAAGTTTGGAAGCCAAAATTTGAAAATGAACCTACTTTATTAATTTTTTGTCTTTCAAATCGGCTCTAGTATAGTAGTACATTGTTTTTTACTTTATGGAGAGCAAATTCAGACATGCGTATCGATCAAAAAGTCCAAGAAAAATTATATTTCTGAAGGATGAATGAATTGAAAAAACGGCTCAGACTGACGATTCGCTCCTTAATCCTACAAAACTTCGACTTGGGTCAAAAACAGCACGTGATAGTAGATGAACAACTGAATCGGAATGCATAAAAAAAACAAAGAATTGTGCTTGAACCTTTTCGGACAGAGTGTCCCAAATAAGCCATATTTTATTGGTAAAAGCAGCACAGCATATGATCATTGGATATTTCTCAAGTCCCGCGAAAAGGATTATAATCCATCTAGGCCATCCCAATTTTAATAATTTTTATCAAAAAAAGTACCATTCATTTTTTAGTCACGATGATACATATGCTGCTTTTCACATTAAAATCTGGCTTATTCGGGACACTCTGTCCGAAAAAGCTCAGGCACAATTCTTTGTTTTTTTTTATGCATTCCGATTCAGTTGTTCATCTACTTGTGCTGTCACGTGCTGTTTTTGACCCAAGTTGAAGTTTTGTAGGATTAAGGCGCGAATTGTCAGTCTGAGCCTTTTTTTTCAATTCCTTCATCCTTAAGAAATATAATTTTTCTTGGACTTTTTGATCGATACGCATGTCTGAATTTGCTCTCCACAAAATAAAAAACAATGTACTACTATACTAGAGCCGATTTAGAAGACAAAAAATTAATAAAGTAGGTTTATTTTCAAATTTTGGCTTCCAAACTTTCTCATCTTCTTTACACGAGAACTAAAGAGCTTTTGAGGTTTTGATTATTTATTCAGCAATCTCTGCACTTTATAAATGAATAATACAGTCCCGCATTTCCTCCACCTATCACATTTTAAGGGATATTTGCATAAAATCTGACTATTGTCTAAACTTTTGCAACAATGTAAAAAAATGTCTTTTGTAATATCCAAAATTTGATTCCAGTTATAGTTATAAGAACTCCAGACACGTGTTTGGGACCATTTTGTGTACCAGCAGTAGAAATTTGATACGCATTTCGTAGAATAGTTTTCTTTTTATTCACATACTAGCGGTACCCGCACGGCTTTGCCCGTGGTATAAAATAAAAAGTGCATTTGTAAAATAAATGATATAGCAGAAAAAATGCTCTATTTTAGTTTTATTCAACTATAATTCCTTTAAAGTGATATAAAGATCTGATATGGACCCCACACTACTTAATTTTACGTGTAAATTTCTTAGTAGATGCCTTAAGTGCTAAAATAGTGCTTGGAGTGAGCAAGATAACAATTCAAACATTTGTATCCCTAGTTTGCTACGAAACAATGCAAAAAAATGTTTTACAATGATTAATCTCCTAAATATCGTCGATTTTAACATCATTCAGTGGATTTTTCGCAAAATATCGCCAACAGCGCCAAATTAAACCCAAATAAAAAAAAAAAAAAAATTTTTCGCCAATTTGGCGTCAAATACTTAGCGATCAAAAGCTTGGCGATATATCGCCAAGTGGTCGCGCCAATTCATATCACTTTTGTTAACCAATTCATATCACCTTGCATTGAAAACACTGATTTACCCGATAAATGGGGTAAAACACCCCCTTGGAACATTCGAATGCAACCCCAAGGGAGATGGAGAAAAATAAGCCAAAAGAGAAAATAAGAACAATTTTGTTGATAACAGAAACCAACAGAAATCTTACCAAAGTTTAAAAGAAGAAGAAAGTTTTCTTTCCTAGCTTAAAAAACAAAACAATACATTTTCCGAAATGAAACACTTAAAAAAAACGATGCAATATGGCAATTGATACGATATTTCGTTAATCTGTGCTTTAGGTACCCTTTTCTCGCTAAATGAACGATAGGCGCGCCAAGCGTGGTAACCCTAGCTATTTTGCGTAGTTGACTTTTTGAAAACGCGCCAAGCAGGGTCCCAAAGCATCTTCACCGGGAAAAAGACAGGGTTGCCAGAGAATTGGAACAAAAAAATACTACGCCTCCTCTAAAAAAAATATTACAAAATACTACTGTTTCCAAACGTTGCCAAAATCAATGTTGCTGAAATGCGAAATCTATGAAAATGAAAAAAAAAAAAAAATCCGCCAAATCTTTTAATTAAGTCATTAGTATATTGGAAACAGGGTTGCCAGAAAAATACTATGCTCCTTATTTGGGCCGAAAAAATACTACCGTAGAATCAAAAATACTACGTCTGGCAACCCTGGAAAAAGAACGAAACAAAAATAAGTATGAACACGTAACCATAGTAACAACATGAAAAGTTGATTTCCGTTGATAAAATAATTCATTTTATCTCTCTTTTCAAACAAATTTTATTCTAGAGCTCAACCATTTTAGAATCGTTTGGCTTGCTTTACTGAAGGTAAGCCTTGAATTTCGGGATTCTAAAAACAATTGTTACAGCTCTCCTGATGATCGTAGAAACTTCGAAAAAACTTCATTTTGTGCAGAAAATTTCAAGCTTTCGAATGACATAAGACTTGAAAATGTGTGTGAAATATTTCTTCCCTATTTTATCGAATTTCCGCTAAGAATTCGAATAGAAAAAGAACGAAATGGAATTTTCGAAAAATCGCTTAGAGGTGCAAAACTACATGCTACAAACTAATTTTGTGCCAAGTGGCATGAAAATCGACCGAACGGTTTTGGCGCTACGCGCGTAACAGACAGACAGACAGAAAGAAAGAAAGAAAGAAAGAAGGACAGACAGAAACCACCTTCAGCTTTATTATTAGTAGAGATAGAGAAGAGAAGAGATTTGCATTTTGTCTAAACTTTTGAATCGCAGTGTATTTATACAAACTACTGTATTAAGATTGGCAAAAATGTTAAAACCGTGGCTCAGAATTTAAAAAAAGTCTAATCTTCACAAATTATTCCAAATAACCTTTCGAGACACCACAGTTTTCCGTGAAAATCAAGTGTCCACGTAAAAAGTTTTCTGAATTGCTACATGTTGCATGAATGCAGACTTCTGACTAATGGACAAAAAATATGATTGTCTACCAGTTTTAAAATATACTCAGCAGTTTTATTAACGTTTCGCTTTCAACATATTATAACTGTTGAAAAAAAAAATACTATATAAAAACGCTGAGCATGTTCTGCAACTGGTGGATAAGCATATTCCTCTTTCTTTGCATAGAAATTCCCTGTTATTGTTTCAGTTTGCACAGTTGTATATGGTCCCTAAAAATGGTTCTTTTACCATATCTCAAAAACTACTGGATATTTTGAGCTCCCATTTTGGATTCTCCTTTGAAACCCCTTCTAGATTGTTTCTCCATCAAAATATTATATGGTTCCAGATCATCATTTTTTCAAATATTAATTTCAAAATTCATAAAAAATTCAAAATTGTATCTGAGAGGAAGTCAATGACGTTTTTATTGTTGGGTTGGTTCATACTTTGATATAAAAAAACAAACTTTGCCATACCTATCGTGGTTTAGGTATTATATGCGCAAGTATCAAAAATATTTTTAACATTACGGGACGGTTTTTTCTCAGTTCAATTGTGAAGCAACGGCTGGAGCAAATTTAAAACGATTTGGTATACAAAGTTAAATGATGTTGCTGATCACAAATATGCGATAAAAAAGGGGAGTTTTCATAGAAAATTTTAAAGTTGAAGCCGATTTTTATATGAAGATGACCCCTTAACAACAATTTACCAATAGAAATTTATAGAACACATTATTCCTGAAAAAATAACATATTACACGTGTTTCTAGTGTTAATAGTCTTCGAATAAGAGCGAGTGTTTCGTTTTTTTTTTCTATGACTGTACGTGCCCTCTCTCGCTTGGCGGACTCTGCTTCTACCTCCTTTCGAAGATTTTTTTTAGCTGAAAGCTAGCAAATTATTTATGAACAAACTCTAACTGAATAATTACACTTAATTTTAAATTTCTTGCTTGGGAGGTAAGTTAAGGAACGTAGCATTGTTTTGAACACTTATTTCTGACTGACAAGAAAAAATGGAGGAATGAAAGAAAGACAGAGAAATGTAATTTGCTGACTAATAATCTGCATCTGTTGAAAATTTTTAATTTAGAGATATCTTTTTAAAAGAATGAAGATTTTTTTTCAAAAATACTATAACTAATTGAATAATTTTCATTTTCCCAAGACACGTTCTTTTTTTCTCTAGAGTAATGCCTACGATCTCTTTGACCCCTTGAGTAGCACCACAGCTTGGTACCATCTAACAAATTATTACATCTAACAAATTATTATTATGATCAATAATTATTTATTTATTTAAGTATTTCAAGCTAAAAGTATGTAAAATATTTGTGAGCAAACTAAAGCCGAAAAATAATATGACTACCTTTATTTAAAAAAAATTTCCTGTTTTTTTTTTTTTTGAGAAAACCCCAACCAAATAACTACTTTTGAAAAAAATCTCTTCCTATTTCGGGGCGGGGCGGGCGGCGCGAGTTCCTCGGGGGGTCGGGCGGGCGGGCGCGCGTCGGGGGGCGAGGGCCGTCGCGCGCGCGTTCGCGCGTTCGCGCGTCGACGGGGACGGTCGCGCGCAGGGGTGGGGCGCGGGCGTATCGCCGCGAGCGGGCGGCGCGGCGCGGTTTCGGGTCGGCGCGGTGCGGCGGGCGGCGGGCGCGCGGGTGCGGTTCGCGCGGGCGCGGCGGGCGCGCCGTCCCCCCGGCGGGCGTCGCGTCGCGCGCGAGTCGATTTCGGCGTTCGTCGGCAAGTTTCGGGCGGGCGGGCGGCGAGACGGGAGGGGGCGCGGTTCGCGCGGGGGCGGCGCGTTCGGGCGCGCGGCGCGGCGGGGGCGCGGGGCGCGGCGGGTGTTTTCGTCGTCGTGCCGTTCGGCGGCGGGGCGGCGGCGGCGGCGGCGTGGGCGCGGGGGCGGGCGGCGCGCGTCGCGGCGGGCGGCGCGGGGCGGCGGGCGGGCGGGGTCGGCGGTCGGGCGGTGGCGGGCGCGGTCGGGGCGGGCGGCGGCGCGGGCGGTCGCGGCGGCGGGGCGGCGCGGTCGGAGCGGCGGGCGCGGGGGCGGGCGTGCGGTGGTCGCGGCGGCGCGGGTGCGGGCGCGGTGCGGCGGGGGCGTCGGCGGGGGCGGCGGGGCGCGGGCGGGCGGCGGCGCGGGCGGTCGCGGCGCGGCGGCGCGGCGGGGGCGGTCGCGCGCGCGGGGCGTCGGGCGGGGGGCGGGTGCGTCGGGCAGGCGGGCGGGGGGCGCGTCGGCGGCGGGGCGCGGGGCGGCGGGCGCGGGGGGCGGGCGGGGTCGGTCGGGGGCGGGCGGGGCGGGCGGGGCGGGGCGGGGCGTCGGGCGGCGCGGGTCGGGCGCGGGCGGCGGGCGGCGGGGGGCGGCGAGCGGGGCGGGGGCGGGCGGTCGGGGCGGGGCGCGCGGGGCGGGCGGGCGCGGGCGGCGGGGCGCGGGCGGGGCGGGCGCGGCGCGGGGCGGGCGCGGGCGGCGCGGCGGGGGCGGGGGGCGTCGGGGGGCGGGGCGGGCGGACGGGGGAGGCGGCGGGGCGGGCGTGGGGGCGGGCGGCGGTGCGCGGGGGGTCGCGGGGGCGCGGGGCGGGCGGGCGGCGCGCGGGGCGGGGGCGCGGCGGGCGGGGCGGGGTGGGGGCGCGGCGGGGGCGGGTGGGGGCGCGGGGCGGCGCGGCGGGCGGCGGGGGCGGGAGGGGGGTCGGGCGGGCGCGGGGCGGCGTGCGGTCGGGGGGCGGTCGCGGCGCGGGCGCGGCGGGCGGCGGCGGGGCGCGGGCGCGGCGGCGCGGGTCGCGCGGGGCGGCGGGCGGGGGGCGGCGCGCGGGGGCGGCGCGGGGCGCGGGCGGCGGAGGGGCGGCGGGCGGCGGTCGGTCGGCGCGGTCGCGCGGGGGCGGGGGCGGGCGGGCGGGCGGTGGGCGCGGGGGGCGGGTCGCGGCGGCGGTGGCGGGCGGGCGGGCGCGGCGGTCGGGCGGCGGGCGGTCGGGCGGCGCGGGGCGGGCGCGGCGGCGCGGGCGGGGTCGGCGGGCGGGCGGGCGCGGGTGCGGGGCGGTCGGGGGCGGCGGGTCGGCGGGGGCGGCGTCGGGCGCGGGGGCGGGCGGCGGCGGGCGGGGGCGGGCGGGGCGCGGGCGGCGGGTCGGTGCGCGCGGGGCGGGCGGGGGTCGCGCGGGGCGGCGGCGGTGGGCGGGCGGGCGGGTCGCGGGGGCCGCGGCGGGGCGGGGCGGCGGTCGGGAGCGCGGCGGCGGGGCGGGGGCGGGCGGGCGTCGCGGCGGGCGGCGGGGGGGGGCGGCGGGGCGGTCGCGGGGGCGGGGCGGGGAGCGGGCGGCGGGGGGTCGCGGGGTGGCGCGGCGGGGGGCGCGGGTCGGGGCGGTCGCGGCGGCGGCGGGCGGGCGCGGGCGAGGGGCGGCGGAGGGCGGGCGTCGGGGCGGGTCGGCGCGGCGGGGGGGGGTCGGGGGAGGGGCGGGCGGTGCGGCGGGGCGGGTCGGGGGGTGGCGCGTGCGGCGGGGGGCGGGGGGCGGCGGCGGCGAGCTGCGGGCGGGCGGGGTCGCTGCGGGGCGGGGGGCGGGGCGGCGCGCGGGTCGCGGTGCGGGTCGCGGGCGGCGCGTGGGGCGGCGGGCGGCGGGCGGCGCGGCGGCGGGCGGCGGGCGGCGGGAGGGCGTCGGGCTGCGGCGGGGCGGGCGGGGCGTGGCGGGCGGGCGCGGTCGGCGGGGGGGGCGCGGGCGGGCGGGGCGTGGGGCGCGGGGCGGCGGGGGGGGGGCGAGCGGCGGCGGGGGGGCGGGGCGGGGCGCGGGGCGGCGGGGGCGGGGCGCGGGGGTCGGGGGGCGGCGCGGCGGGCGGGGGCGGGCGGCGGCGCGGGGGGGGTCGGGCGGCGCGGGGGGGCGGGGGCGGCGTGGGCGGGGTCGCGGGGCGGCGGGCGGTGCGGGGGAGGCGGTGGCGGGCGGGGGGCGGGCGGTCGGGGCGCGTCGGGCGGGGTCGCGGCGGGGGGCGGGCGGTCGGGCGGCGGGCGGCGGGGGGGGTGCGGGGTCGGGCGGGGGGCGGGCGGCGGGGGGCGCCGGGCGGGCGAGGGGGCGGGCGTGCGGGCGTGGCGCGCGGGGGGTCGCGGGCGGGCGGCGGGGGCGGGCGGGGTCGGCGGCGGGGCGGCGGGCGCGGTCGGGTCGGGTGGGCGGCGGCGGCGCGGGTCGGGGGGCGTGGCGGGGTGGGGGCGGGGGGGCGGCGGTCGGGCGCGGCGGGCGGGGCGGGGGCGGGCGGGGGGTGGCGGTGCGGGCGGGGGGGCGGGGGGGGCGGCGTCGGCGGGGTGCGGGGGCGTCGGCGACGGGGGGGCGCGCGGGGGCGCGGGTGCGGCGGCGGCGGGCGGGCGGGGGGCGCGGGGCGGGTCGGCGGGGCGGGGTCGGTCGGGGGCGGCGGCGGGGCGTGGCGGGGCGGGGCGGGGCGGCGCGCGGGCGGGGCGCGGTGGGGCGGGGCGCGGGGGCGGCGGGGCGCGGAGGCGTCGGGCGGGGCGCGGCGTCGGGCGGGCGGCGGCGGCGGGCGGGGTCGGGGGCGGGGGGGCGGCGGGGTCGCGGGGGGCGAGGCGGGGTCGGGTGCGCTGGTGGTCGGGGGTGTCGGGGCGGGTGCGGGGGGCGCCGCGCGGGCGGCGGCGTCGCGGCGGGGCGGGGGGGCGGGCGGTGGCGGGCGGGGTGCGGCGGGGTGCGCGGCGGGGTGGGGGGCGGTCGGGGCGGGGGGCGAGGGCGGCGGCGGGGCGTCGCGGCGGGGGCGCGGGGGGGCGGGGTCGGGCGGGCTGTCGGGGGGCGCGGTCGGGCGCGGGGGGGCGCGGCGGGCGGTGCGGCGGGCGCGGGGTCGCGGGCGGGGGGGCGGGCGGGGGGGGGGCGGGTGGGCGGCGGGCGCGGCGGGTCGGGGGGCGGTGGGGTCGGCGGGCGGGCGCGGGCGGGGGCGCGCGGGGGCGCGGGCGGGCGGGGGGCGGGTGCGGTCGGGGCGGGGCGGGCGGCGGGGGGCGCGGGCGGCGTGGGCGGGGGGGGGGGCGGCTGGGGGGGCGGGTGCGGGCGGGCGGGGGGGCGCGGGGGGGGTCGGGCGGCGGGGCGGGGCGGTGGGGCGGGCGGCGGGGGGCGGTGGGGTCGGGCGGGGGGCGGCGGGCGCGGGGCGGCGCGGGGGGTCGGGGGGCGGGGCGGCGGCGGGCGGTGGGGTCGGGGCGGTGGGGTCGGGCGGCGGGCGGGCGGGGGCGTCGCGGGCGTCGGGTGCGCGCGGCGGGGGCGGGTGCGGGGTCGGGGCGGCGGGGGCGCGGGGGTCGGGCGGCGGGCGGGGCGCGGCGGCGGGGGGCGGCGGGCGGCGGCGGCGTGCGGGGCGGCGGCCGGCGCGGGCGGGTGGGCGGGCGGCGGGGGGCGCGGCGGTCGGGGCGGCGGGGCGGCGGGCGGCGGCGGGCGGCGGGGGGGCGGCGGTGGCGCGGGGGGGGGCGGGGGGGGCGCGGGTCGGGGTGCGGGCGCGGGCGGGGGGTCGCGGCGGGCGGGGCGGGCGGCGGCGGGGGCGGGTGGGCGGGGCGCGGGGGCGGCGGGCGACGCGGGGCGGGGGCGGGCGGGCGGGGCGTCGGCGCGGCGGGGGCGGGGGCGGCGGGGTCGCGGCGGGGCGGTGCGGGGCGGTGGCGTGGGCGGGCGGGGGCGCGGCGGCGGTCGGGGCGGCGGCGTGGCGGGGTGCGCGGGGGCGGGCGGCGGGGTGGCGGGGAGGGCGCGGTCGGGGCGGGCGGGGCGGGGGGGCGGCGGGGCGGCGGGCGGGGCGGCGGGGGGGCGGGGGTCGCGGGCGTCGGCGGGGGTGCGGGGCGGGTGGGCGCGGCGGGGGCGGGCGCGGCGGCGGGGCGGAGGCGCGGGCGGGGGGCGGGCGGGC
This sequence comes from Uloborus plumipes, assembly GCA_038373865.1. Classification (NCBI taxonomy): domain Eukaryota; kingdom Metazoa; phylum Arthropoda; class Arachnida; order Araneae; family Uloboridae; genus Uloborus; species Uloborus plumipes. The sequence continues at coordinate 70,510 of JAXGGA010005552.1, forward strand.
GGTGGGCGGTCGGGGCGGGTGGGTCGGGGCGTGGGGCGGGGTCGCGGGGCAGATCGGGCGGCGGGCGGCGGGGGCGGTGCGCGCGGGGGTCGGGGCGGGGCGGTGGGGGCGCGGGCGAGGGCGGGCGGGGGGGGGCGGTCGGCGGGGGGGGGCGGGCGGGCGGCGGGGGCGCGCGCGGGGCGGCGGCGTCGCGGCGGGGGGGGTCGGGCGCGGTCGAGGGCGGGGTGCGGCGCGGGGTCGGGTCGGGCGGGGGGGCGCGGCGGCGGGGGCGGGGGGGCGGTCGGCGGCGGCGCGGGGTGTGGGGCGCGCGGGGGGGGGCGCGGGCGGGTCGGGTGCGGGTCGGGGCGCGGGGCGTCGCGGGGGGGCGCGGGGCGCGGTGCGGGCGGGGCGGCGCGGGCGGGTCGGCGTCGCGGTGCGCGGCGTCGGGCGGCGGTGGCGGCGGGGCGGTGGGCGTGGGGCGGGGGAGGGGGGGGGCGGCGGGGGCGCGTACGGGGGGGGGGCGGGGGGGGGGGTGGGGGGGCAGGGGGCGGCGCGGGCGTGGAGGCGGGGTGGGGGGGCGGGGCGGTGGGGCGGGGGGGCGGGGGGCGGCGGGCGGGCGGGGAGGGGGGGTCGGGGGGCGGGCGGGGTGGGGGGCGGGGCGGGGGTGCGTGGCGGGGGGGCGGGGGGAGGGGAGGGGGGGGGGGCGCGGGGGGTGGGGTGCGGGGGTCGGGTGGGGGTGGGGCGGCGGGCGCGGGGGGGGGGGGGGTGCGGGGCGGGGTGGGGACGGCGGGGGGGGGCGGGTGGGGCGGGGGGGGGGGGGGGGGGTGGGGGGCGGCGGGCGGGGCGGTGGGGGGTCGGTCGTCGGGGGCGGCGGGGCGGGGGCGGGGCGGTCGGGGGGGCGGGGGGGCTGGGCGCTGGGCGAGGGGGGGCGGGGGGTGCGCGCGCGGGGTGGAGGGGTCGCGGCGGGTGGGGGGCGGGGGGCGGCGGGGGCGGGGGGCGGGTCGGGGGGGGGGGGGGGTGGTGGGTGGGTGGGGGCGGGCGTCGGGGGGGGGGCTGTCGCGCGCGGCGGGGGGGGGCGGGCGGGGGGTGCGACGGGGGGGGGTAGGGTCGGGGGGGGGGCGGGCGGGGGGGTGGGCGCGGGTCGGCGACGGGGCGGGCGGGGGGGTGCGGGGCGGGGCGGTGGGGCGGGGCGGGGGGCCGGGGGGGGGGGGCGCGGGGGGGGCGGCGTGTGGGGGTGGGGGCGGGGGGCGGTGGGGGGGGGCGCGACGCGGGGCGGCGGGGCGGGGGGGGGGGCGGGGGCGGCGGGGCGGGCGGGGTGGCGCGGGGGGGGGGTGCGGGGCGGTGGTCGGGGGGGGGGGGGTGGACCGGGGGGGGGGGGTGGGCGGTGGTGCTCGGGAGGGGGGTGGCGCGCGAGGCGGAGGACGGTGGCGCGTGGGAGAGGGGGTGGGGGGGGCGGGGGGTCGCGGGGGGGGGGGGTGGTGCGGAGGTGCGGGGGGGGGGGGGGCGCGGGGAGGGGGAGCGCGGGCGCGCGGGCGGGCGTGGGGGGGGGGCTGGGGGCGGGTGCGCGGGAGTGGGGGAGAGCGCGGGAGGGGGAGGCGGACGCGCGGTGGGCGCGGGGGGGCGGGGGGGCGGGGTGGGCGGGGCGGGGGTGGGGGGCGGGGGGGGGTCGGGGGGGGGGGGCGTGGGGGGCACGCGCGCGCGCCGGGGGGGTCGGGCGGGGCGCGGGGCGGCGGGAGTGCGGGGGGGGGGGGGGGGGCGGGGCGGGGAGGGGTGTGCGCGGGCGCGGGGGGCGGGTGGGAGGTGGGGAGAGGCGGGCGGGCGGGGGGGAGGGGGCGTCGGGGTGGTGGGCGGGGGGCGGGTAGGCGGGCGGGGCGGCGTCGCAGGCGGGGCGGGGGCCGGGGGCGCGGGGGGGGGCGGTGGCGCGGGGTGCGGGGGGGGGGGTCGGGCGGACGACGCGCGGCTCGCGTGAGAGGGGTGTGGAAGACGGGGGGGGGAGGTGGGGCGGGGGGCGCGCGGGGGGGGGCGGGGGGGGCGCGGGGCGGCCGGGGGCGGGGCGGTGGGGGGCGGCGCGGGTGGGCCCGTGGCGGGGCGGGGGGCGGGTTGGTGGTGGGCAGGGCGGGAAGGCGGCGCGGGCGGGGGGGGCGGTGCGGGGGGGGCGCGGGTAGGTGAGGGCGGGCGGGTGCGGTGGGGTAGGTGGAGGGGCGCGGGGTGGGTGGTGGGGCGGTGGGCGTGGGTGGCGGGCGGCGGGGGGGGACGCGCGCGCTCGCGGGCCGGGGCGGCGCGGCGGGCGGTGCGGGGGGGGGATGGCGCGACGCGGTGGGCGGGGTGTGGCGGGGCGGGCGCGCGGCGGGGGGGGCGCGGGGGGGGGGCGGGGCGGGGCCGCGCGGGCGGGGCGGCGCGCGGGGGGGCGCGGGGGGGGGGCGGGCGCGGGCGCGCGCGGGTGAGGGGCGCGCGGCGGGCGCGCGCGCGCGTAGGCGCGCGGTGTGCGTCGGGGGGTCGGGTGAGGGGGGGGTGGGGCGGCGGGGTCTGGTGCGGGAGGGGCGGGCGTGGGCGGGGGGGGCGGTCGGCCGCGTGGGGGGGCGGGGGGGCGCGGCGGGGCGGGGGGGGGGGAGGGCGGGGTGGGGGTTGGAGCGGGCGGGGGGGGGGCGGGTGGGGGTGGCGGGGGGGCGGGCGCGGAGGGGCGTGGGGGGGTGCGGGTGGCGGTGCGGCGGGTGGGGGGCGGGGGCGGTGCGGCGGGCGCGGCGGGGGCGGGGGGGCGCGGGGGGCGGAGGGTGGCTGGCGCGGGGTGGCGCGGCGGGGTGGGAGGCGCGGTGGACGGGAGTGCGTGCGCGGGCGCGCGGGGGCGGGGCGGGCGACGGGCGCGCGTGGGGGGGAGCGCGGCGTGGGAGGTGGCGTGGTGGGGGGGGGGGGGGTGGTGGGGGGGAGGGGGGGGGTCGGGAGCGGCGGTGGGGGGTGGGCGTGGGGGCGAGCGGTGTGAGGCGGGCCGGGTAGCGCGGTGGGGCGGAGGGGGGTGGGCCGGGGCGGGGACGGGGCGCGGGCGCAGGGGCGGGGGGGGGGGGCTAGCGGGGTGCGGGAGTGCGGCGGGTGGGGGAGCGGTGGCGGAGGAGTGGGAGGGGGCGCGGGGGCGGGTGAGGGGGGGGGGCGTGGGCGGGGGGGCGGGGTGTGGCGCGGGGTGGCGCCGCGGGGGGGGGGGGGGGGTGGGGGAGGGGGGCGCGGGGGTGCGGGGGGAGGGGGGGGGGTGGACGGGGGGGGGGGGCGGCGGGGGTGGGGGGTGGGGGGGGGGGGGCGGGGGGCGGGGGCGTGGGGGGGGCGGGGGGGGGGCGTGCGGGGGGTGGGGGCGCGGGGCGGGAGGGGGGTGGGGGGGGTGGGGGTGGCGCGCGGAGCGGGGGCGGGGGGAGGGGTGGGGGTGGGGCCGGCGGGGCGTGCGTGGGGGGGGGGGGGCGGCGGGGGGGGGGGGGTGGTGGGTGGCGTGGCCGATGTGCGGGGCGGGTCGGCGGGGTGCGCGTAAGGCGACGGGTCGGCGGGGCGAGGCGCTGTTCGGGGCGGCGGTGGCGGGCGGATGGCGTACGGCGGTGATGGAAGGGGCGGGGGGGGCGGGTGGGGGGCGGGGCGGGCGGGGGGGGAGGGGGGCTGGGCGAGGGTGGGGCGGCGTCGCGCGGTGGGGAGGGGCGGGGGTCGAGGGGAGGGCGGGGGGGATGGGGGGGCGCGCGGGAAGCGTCGAGCGGAGGTGTGGGCGGGCCGGCGGGCTCGCGGGGTGCGCGGCGGTCCGGGCCGCGTACGCCGGGGTGTGCGGGGGCGGCGGAGGGCCGGCGGTCGGGTCGGCTGGGGGCGTAGGGGGCGGAGTCGGCGTGGGTGGGCGTCGGAGTGGCGGACGCGGGAGACCGGGCGGGGTGGGGGCGTGGGCGGGAGGTCGTGGCGGTCGGCGGCGCGCGGGGCGCGGCGGGGGGGCGGCCGCTTGGACGTGGAGCCGCGGAGGGTGGGCGGCGGGGTTGGTGTGGGGGCGCGGGGAGGGTCCGGGGCGTTTCGGGGATCGGCGGGGGTGCGGTAGCGTGGGGCGTCGGGGGGGCTGTCGAGCGTGCGGAGGCGCGGCGGTGCGCGCGGGAGCGGTGGAGTGCGGCCGGGGGGTTGGCGGGTGGCGGAGGCGGGGGAAGGGCGCGGGGGGCGGGCCGGGTCGTGGGGGGCGGGGGTCGGGTGGAGCCGCGGGGACGGGTGCGGGCGTGGGTGGACGGGGCGGGTCGTTTGCGGGGGGGTGTGTGCGGGGGAGGCCGCGTGGGTAGCGGTCGGGGCGGGTGGGGGACGCGGGTGGGGGCGGGGGACGGTGGGAGTCGTGGCGGCGGTGTCGGTTGGCGTGCGGGGCGATTGCGGGCGGTGGAGCCGGTGGTAGGGGGGGGGGGACGGGTGCGGGTCGGCGGCGGGCGCGGAGTGTATCCGCTGGGGGCCGGTAGAGCGCGGGCGGGGGCGGGCGGCGGGGCGCGGCGTCGTGTTCGGCGCGGCGGGGGCTGTGCGCGGGCGCTGGGCGGGCGTCGGCGGGCGGGGTACGTGAGGGGGGCTGGCCGCGGGGGGCGGGCGCGGCGCGGGGATTCCGCGGGACGGGCGGCGCGCGGGCGTGACGGGCGGGCGGTCAGCGACGGGGCGGCGCGGGGTGGTCGCGGCGCCGGTCGGTGGCCGGGGTGAGCGGCAGTGGGTTAGCGGACGGGGGCGTGGCGGGCGGTGCGGGGTAGAGGCAGCGGCGGCGGGTCGCGGGCGGGTTGGGCAGGGGCGGGGCGGCGCGGGGGCGCGGTGCGGAGGGGGTGTCGGCCGGGGGGCGGCCGGGGCGTTGCGGGTCTGGCGTGCGAGGGCCGTCGTGGCGGGGCGCGGCCGGGCGTTGCGGGACGCGGCCGGGGGGGCGGAGGGGGCGCGCGAGGGCGGGGGCGTGGGGGGACGCGTTCGTGGCGGCGACGGTGGGTCGAGTGAGGGTGGGGGGGGAGTGTGCGCGTGGTCGGTCGTGGAGCGGTTAGGAAGCGCGGGGGGTAGGGCGGGGGGTGGGGCGGCCGGCCGATGGCGGGCGAGTCGCGTGGCGCGGCGGGGGGGCGGCGCTGGTCGATTGGAGGGGTGAGCGTCGGGGTGTGTAGTGGGGGGATAGGGCGTGGGAGTGACGGGCGGACGCGCGCGGGAGGCTGGGGGGCGGGCGGGGGTAGGGGGGGGTTGCGGGGAGGGGCTGGGCGAGCGGGGCGGGCGGGGGGTTCGGGGGCTGGTGGGCGTTTGAAGGGACGGCGTGGCGGGCGGTGGGGCGGGGGGGGCGGGGGGGCGCGGGGGGGGGGGGGCGGGGGCGTGGGGGGGCCGGAGGGGCGGCGGGTGGGCGGGGGCGGCGCGGGGGGAGGCGGGGGGGCGGGTGCGTGGGGAGGGGGGAGGTGGGTCGTGGGGGGCGGGGCGGGGGGGTGCGGGAGGGGGCGGGGCGGGGGGCGGCGGGGGCGGGGGGGGGGCGGGGCGCGGAGGCGGGGTCGGCGCGGGGGGGTGGGGGTCGGGGTGGGTCGGGGGCGGGGGGGGCGGGGGGTCGGGGGTTGCGGGGGCGGGGTGGGCGGGGCGGGGCGGGGTGCGGTGGGCGGGGCGGGGTCGGGCGGGGCGGTCGGGGAGGGTGGGGGGGCGGGCGGGGAGGCGGCGGGAGGGCGGGCGGGGGGGGGGGGGTCCGGGTCGGGCGCGGGGGGTGCGGGGGGCGGGCGGGGGAGGGGGGGCGGGCGGGGGGGCCGGGGGGCGGGGCGCGGGCGGGGGGCGTGGCGGGGGGGGCGCGGGAGCGGGGCGGCGGGGGGGCGGGGCGGTGGCGGGGCGGGGCGGCGGGGTCGGCGGGGCGGGGGTAGGGGGCGGGCGGCGGGGGGGGCGTGGGGGTCGGGGGGGCCGTGGGGGGGGCGGGGGGGGGGCGGGGGCGTGGGGGGGCGGGTGGGCGGTGGAGGGGCGGGGAGGGGGGCGGCGGGGGGGGGGGCGTGGTGCGGGGGAGGCGGCGGAGGCGGGGGGGAGGGGGGGGGGGGGGGCGTCGGGGGGCGGGAGGGGGGGAGGGGGGGGGGGGAGGGGTGGGGCGGTGGGGGGGCGGGGGCGCGGGGGGGGGCGGCGGGAGGGTGGGCGAGAGGCGAGGCGGAGAGGGGGGCGGGCGCGGGGGGTGAGCGGGGGCGCGGGGGGGGGGGGGCGGGCGAGGGGAGGCGGGTCGTGCGCGGTGGCCGGGGGCGCGCGGCGGGCGCCGCCCGGGGGCGGGCGCCCCGCGGGCGCGCGAGCGACGGGGCGAGGCGGCGGGAGGGGCTGGCGCGGGGCGAGGCGGGCGGAGGCAGCGCGGCGGAGGGAGGGCGGGCGGAGCTGGGCGACGGGCGGCGGGGCACGGAGAGGGGATGGGGGTGGTGCCGCGGGCGCGATTCGGGGGGGCGGGGGTTCCAGCGCGGGGTGCGGGGGGTAGGAGGGCGGTGGGCGCGGCGAGGGTGGAGTGGCTGAGGGCGGTAGGGGTGCGGTGCGTGGCGGAAGGCCGAGCGGGGGAGGGCGGGGCAGGGGGGCTGGGGGGGGCGGCGGGGAGCGCGCGGGGGGGCGGCGGGGGGGCGGGGCGGGGTTGTGGGAGGACACTGGGGCGGCCGGCCGGCGGGGCCGGCCGGGGGCCGGGGCGGGCGGGGGGGACTGCGCGGCGGCGGGGGAGTTGGGCGGGGGCGGCGGAGTGAGGCGTTGGATGCGGGCCGCCGGTGAGGGGTGAGGGCGGGGGGCGCCGAGAGCGGCTGGGGGCGGGGGGGAGGCGGAGCTCGGCACGGTGGCCAGCGTGAGCGGGA